>CDFB01062335.1:1593-38269 GCA_000826425.1 Acanthamoeba lugdunensis | reverse complement strand
CCCCCCTCCTCCCCCCACTCGCGGCCCACTTACGCGTGTGTGTGCCGCGTGTGCGGTCGTGCCGTGCGTGTCGTGTCGTGTCGTGTGTCGTGGGTGTGTGCGGTGACAGGAGGCGGGATTCGAGTGCAAGCTGGTGCAGGGCGCGGAGGGGACCAACCCGCTGGTGCTGGGCCGGCTGGGGAACGACCCGGCCAAGCCCACGCTGGCCTACTACGGCCACTACGACGTCGTGCCCGCCGTCGCCGAGGAGGGCTGGGACAGCGACCCCTTCGCCATGGACGGCCGCGACGGCTACCTGTACCACCCCCTCCCCCAAGGAATGCCACGCATGTGCGGCGAGTCGTGCGGTGACTCTGTCGTGCGTGTCGTGTGCGTGTCGTGTGCGTGTCGTGTCGTGTGCGTGTCGTGTGCGTGTCGTGTCGTGTCGTGTGCCGTGCGTGTCGTGTCGTGCAGGTACGGGCGAGGCGTGACGGACGACAAGGGGCCGATCATCGCGTTCGTGTTTGCGGTGAAGCAACTCCTGGCCAACGCGGCGGCCGTACGCCCCTCGCCCCTAACCCCCTCCCCCGCGCGGCTATGACTCTCGCTCACCCGATGGAGGGGGCGGTTCGCAGGAGAGCGCAACGCCGCAGCTGCCGGTGAACATCGTGATGGCGATCGAGGGCGAGGAGGAGAACGACTCGAAGGGCTTCATTCCCGCCATCGTACGAGTCGAACGCGTGTCGTGCGTGTCGTGTGGCTTCGCTGTAGCACTCACCGCGTACGGCGCACGCGTGTGTCGTGCGACTGCAGGAGAATAATCTGAGCTGGTTCAAAGGGACGAGCGTGCTGCTGGTGAGCAACGGCCTCTGGGTGGGCAACCGACGACCCTGTACGTGCGCGCGCACACACCACAAAGCCGCGACCAAAACTCTTCGCGGTTGGTGTGACCCACTGCAACTGTTGTGGTGCGCCAACCCTGCAGGCCTCACCTACGGACTGCGCGGCGTCGTTCAGCTGTCGCTCCAGATCACCGGAGCCAAGAAGGACCTCCACTCCGGCATCGACGGAGGTACCGCACACGACACGACACGACACGACACGACACGACACGACACGACACGACACGACACGACACGACACGACACGACACGACACGACACGACACGACACGACACGACACGCACACGCACACGCAACGGACACGACTCAGCCTGTGTCGGCGGTTGTTGCAGGGCTGATGCACGAGCCGATGGTGGATCTGGTGGCGGTGCTGGGGCAGCTGATGGACCGGTCGGGCACCATCCTGCCGCCCCGCTTCTACGACGCCGTGCAGCCGGTCACGGCCGAGGAGGAGAAGCTCTACGAGGGCTTCGAGACCCAGTTCAGCTCGCTCACGTTCTTCACCGACAAGTACGGCGTGGAGAAGAACGAGGCCCTGCTGAGCTCGTCGCCCAAGGACCTGCTCATGCGCCGGTGGCGGCAGCCGAGCCTCACCATCCACAGCATCTCGGGCTCCGTCCTCGGTTTGTTGCCCACAAACCACACACAACACTCACGACACGCGCGACACTCACGACACACGCACGCACACACACGACACACACAGGCAAGGACGCAGGCACGACGGTCATTCCACACAAAGGTACGCGCGCGAGAGGCTTCGCGCACGCACGCAACCTCAACTGAAAAATGTGCCGTCGACGTTTGGGTGCAGTTACGGCGAAGCTGAGCGTGCGGATCGTGCCGAACCAGCGGCCGGAGGAGATCTACCGCATGTTTGCGTCCTTCCTCCACGAAAAATTCGACGCCCTCCAGTCAGGTACCTTCCAACATTCACGACACACACGCACACACGCGCGCGCGCGCACGCACCACCGCACACGCACACACGCTCATTCACATCTTCGCACACTCACGAGCGTGAACACGAACAGGCAACACGTTGACAGTGTCCAAAGACCACATCGGCGACTGGTGGCTGGGCAATCCGTTCAGTGCGTCTCCCTCGTTCCCCCCCCCCGCGCGCCTGCTCTGACCGACCACCATGGGCTCGGCAGGCGAGCACTACAAGGCGGCGGAGCGCGCGGTGGAGAAGGTGTGGGGCGTCCGGCCGAGCTACATCCGCGAGGGCGGCACGATCCCCATCACGCGCTTCCTGGAGGACAAGCTGGGCGCCTCGGCCGTGCACCTGCCCCTCGGCCAGGCCTCCGACGCCGCCCACCTGCCCAACGAGCGCATGCGCCTCGAGAACCTGCTCAAGGGCAAGCGCGTCTTCCAGCACTTCCTCACCGAGCTCGCAACGACCGCGCGCTGCGCGCCACCGCGCGAACACCCACCACCACGGGCGACCGTCAGCGGAGCCGTGGCCGAGCACAGCACAGCCGAGTGCGCAACCGCCACAGCCACAGAATCAAGCGAGTAAGAGAAGAAGAAGAAGAAGGCATCATCATCAACACGCCCAGGAGCTGCTAGTAGAGGTAGGGGATGATGCGGTAGGGCACGGCGCGGCAGTAGTCCCGCCAGGCCTGGCCGTACTTGAGCTCGCACACCCGGCTGTCCTCCCGCTCGCGCGGGAACAGGAGCGCGACGTAGTAGAGCGGGTAGAGCCAGGGCAGCGCCGACCACCCCGCGCCGGCGCCGCCGGGGAGGGCCAGCCCGATGGCCATCAGGATCTCGCCCAGGTAGTTGATGTGGCGGGCCAGGCCCCACCAGCCCGAGCACAGGATGCGCGAGCCGGGGACCACGCGGGGCGCGATGCCCAGGAACGGCGCGTTGGGCGGCCCGGCCTTGAAGGCGTACTTCTGGTTGTTGGCCCCGCGCGAGAGGGCCCAGCCGCCGAAGAAGCAGAGGGCGGCGAGGGCGGCGAGCGGGGCGGTGGTGTCTTCTTCTTGTTGGTCGGAGCCGCGCGCGAGGAGGGGCCACACGCCGATGCCGTAGAAGAAGGGGTAGAAGCACAGGCAGCCCCAGATGAGCTTGAACCCCACCCGCTCTGCGAACAGGTCGTACGTGTACAAGTGCACGTGCTGTCGCCCACCGCACGCGTTAGCGCCGCACACAACAACAACACACACGACACGACACGACACGACACGACACGACACGACACGACACGACACGACACGACACGACACGACACGACACGACACGACACGACACGACACGACACGACACGACACGACACGCACGGCGATGTGGTGGGGGGGAAGCACCTCGTGGTACATGTACTCGGCGACGAAGAAGGAGAAGAGAAGGAGGTAGGTGGTGAGCCCGAGCGACAGACGGCCCCCGAGGGCGTGGTACTGGGTGATGGCGGCCGAGACCAGGACGCACTCGAGCACCACGGCGCCCACGAGGTAGAGGAACATCTTGTGGTCGAACAGCCCCAGGCGCGGGTTGAACTCCAGCCCGGCGTAGAAGTCCATCAGGAACGAGCCGACGCCACCACCACTGGAAAAAGACGACGACGGCGTGGACGGTGCCTTGGTGCCGCTCGACTTCTTTGTGGCTTTGTCTTCTTCACCCTTCTTGTGCTTGACTTGGTCTACGGTGATGGCCCTACGTCCCACGTCTTGCTGGTCGGCAGGCAAACGCTTCCCTGATGTAGGAGGAGAAGAAGGAGTAGAAGTGGTAAGTGAGCGTTGTGCCGGGCTGGGCTGGCAGCGACAAGTGGCAGTAGCAGTGAAAAGATGCCTTTGATGTAGAAGATGAAGGAGCACAAGAGGCCGTAGATGTTGCCGGCGTGGAAGCAGGGCCATATGTTGTTGGCCAGGTACTCCCCATCGATAACGTTGACGTACGACTGGACAGAGCGAGGTGTCAGGAAGAGAGCAGTGGTGCACATGGCAAGGGGGACCAGGGAGCGCACCAGGCCGAGGAAGGCGAGCACAACGATGAAGAGGACTCGCAGACCGTTGAGGCGGTACACGAGCGCCCTGCCCTGCCTGTCGCACGCGTAGCCAGTCACCACCGTCGCTGGCACCACCTGGCAGCGCCCCACCCGCGGTGAGAGAGTTGCGGTGGCGGGAGGTGCTCTCTCCCCTTGCAAGAGCCAAGCAATCACAAAGGGGGACCTCTACCACGTGAAGAGCGGCACACGCCACTATGAGCGAGCCGACATACACGAGTGCGTGCGGTACACTGCCTTCTTGCATCTTTGTTGTTCGCCACAGAAATCAATCATCGTTGGGGGCGAAAGCAACGTTTTTATGTGACGAGGGCTGACTCTGCGGTGGACGACAGCGCTGTCAACCACCAGCTGTGCGCACGCGGCTCTTCCGACAGAGCGCAGAGGGGTGGCTGGAGCCTATAATAATATATAGGGGGCTCCTGGTCCCTCTCATAGTCGTCGTCGTCTCTCTCTTTTGTTTTTATACCTGTGCTTGAGTGTCGTCTTCCTCCACTCGCGCAATCGCGTCGTCAAGCGAGCCGCACACGTCGTCGCCCATCGTCATCGCGCCCCCGTCAAAGAAGTCGGTCGGGTCGGGTCGCTTCAGTCGGAGAACTCCTCCTCTTCTTCCTCCTCCACGATTCGTCCCGTGAGGGTGATCTGCAGCGGCGTCGGGAAGAGGTGGGTGGAGAGGTAGGAGGCGACGGACAGCGAGGGCGCCGACGACGAGAGGGGAACGGGCGAGCCGTCGCCGACGCTGATGCTCCTGCCTCGCTCCGCGGCCGCCTTCGCTCTTACGCTGTCGGCGTTGATGAGGGTGGGATCGACAAAGGGGCCGCTACATCGGCTGGCCGTGGCGGCCGTGGTCGTCGTCGGTTGGTGGTGCGACAGCCCGCACGACGACGTGTGGACCTGGTGGCGATGCTGCTGGCTGAAGAGGTACATGTAGCGGACCAGTCGCTGGATGAGCTGCGCCTTGGCGCCCTTGGTCGACGCGTTCACCAGCTTGAGCTGCTTTTGCAGGACTGCAGAACACGCACGAGAAGAAGAAGAAGAGGAAACGTGAGCGTCGGTTCGAGTTGGTCAAGAGCGCGCCGTGAGGTGGGCGTTGGTGGTGGGCGGGGATGGCCTCGTACCAGAAACCTTGAGGGTCGAGAGCGACGCCAGCTTCTCGAGGGTGAGCGGGCCCGAGAGGATGGCCTTGGCCAAGTCGTCACCGGCCATCTCCTGCGCCATACGGTCCTGCTTGTCCCGCGCAACGGTCGTGCTGGCCGCCCTCCTCCGTCGCGGCTGATGAGATGGAAGGGGGAAAACGAACCGCGGGGGTTAGTCGTGTGGTCGCTCCCTCCGCACCCTCCCCAATTCAGAGGCCGAAGAGGTACCCGCGGAGGCGTGGAACTGGAGGCGGCCTTCTTGGCTGCTGGCGTCACCTTGCTGCTGCTGACGCGCGGCCTTCTGACGCGGGACGAAGACGAGGATGTCGACATGGGAGCACTCTGCACCGCGGTGGACGGAGGCGGTGGTGCGCAGAGTGTTGCGCTCGGTGAGGCGCCCGGGTGGAAGCTGCCGGCGTAGGGCGGCATGGCCCCACCACTGGGAACGGAGCACGTCGTCGGTTGCTGCTGAAGCGTGGCCGGAGCGGGAGCGGGAGCAACGGAAGAAGGCGGCGATGAGGGGAGAGGCGACGACGACGGGGTTGGAGACGAGGGGTTGGAGGAGCCCTTGGCGTCGGGCAACGTCGGCGAGGACAGCGAGAGACCGGTCGCAAAGGTGGAGAGCGACGAAGACGGCGACATGGAGCTGAGCGAGGAGGACGTGGAGTGGAGGGTGATATCGTCAAAGGACAGGAGCCCCGAGCTGAGCAGTAGCTGGTCCTCCGAGTCCAAGAGCAACGAGGGCGGGTGATCCTCCGTGTCGCTGCCGCCATTGAGCTTGAGCTCTTCGTCGTCGTCCCAGCGAAACGAGAACGCGTTGACGTCCGGCAGCTCCTCCTGCTCGTCCTTCACTACAGCCGCTGTAATGTGGAAGAAGAAGAAGAAGGGAACAACGTCGCACGCGGTGAGCAAGGCCAAACTCGGCCCCACGCAATGAAACGGCCGATCGGAATGCAAAGCACGTGCGGTAGCGAGAGAAGAGCCAGCCGAGGGGTGGGAGGTTGAAGTGGGGCGGGGGGTACCGTTGGTGAGAAGGGTGTCGAGGCCGGTGCTGCCGTGCTTGAAGAACCGCTCCAGGTCGCCCTGGTTGCCGGTGGCGATCTCCTCATCCTCGACGTCGAATTTGTCCTCGAACTTGACGTCGGCGCCGAAGGCGTTGAGAAGGAACGCGGCACCCATGCCTCCTCCGTTCTTTCCGCGCGTGGTCGCCCCCTCTTCCTCTTGGTGGTCGGTGATTAGCCAGCTGTCGTGGTTCATCACCATCGAATCTTCAAAGGGCTGCAACCAATCTGAGCGAACACAAGGGTGAGTGTGCCATTCAGAATGCAGATTTTAGATTGTTGGCGAGCATCCCAGAAGAGGCGAATTTCGATCAACGATCTGAGTGCCAATGTTGGGGAAACTGGTGCAAAGAGGAAAGGGGCATGGTTGGGGTACCATCAAGGGAAGCCTCCATTCTGGTTGGGGAAGGCGCGTTGTTGATGGTCTTGATGGCTGTCTGCTCGATTGATCGAAGGGAACAGGCTTCTCCTCTCGGCACAAGAGGAAGAGGAGGGTGGGGCAGGCAGAAGAAGGCGAGGAAATCAGATTCTGTTCGAGAAGACGCTCGAGCCGGTTCGTCCAAGAATTCGATGGAGGGCGAATGGATGAATGGATGGATGTCGTGCGAGAACGTGTGTGCGGCCGCCGATTCAAATAAAAACCTAAACAGAGAACAAGAGCAGAAGAAGAGGCGAACGAGCTAAGCGCACACACAGAACCAAGATCCTCGAAGTGCTCGCAAAAAGAGAAAAAAAAGTCGAACGCCAAATTATGTAAAATGGGCCGGTCGCGTTTTTTGCCGACAATGGTGCGTGTGCGGTGGTGCGACAACACGCGCGTGTGTGCGGTGTCCGAGAGGAACACAAGGAGGAGAAGGAACAACACGACACGCCTAGGCTTTGGTGTGAGAATATAACAAACATGTTTACATTTGTGGGTGCTGATGGGGTGGTGCACGGATACAGAGGGAACACGCCCACTTGCTTAGGCGCGCTCGTTGAACTTGAGGAGGGAGTTGAGCTTGCCGTTCTCCTCGAGCGTGGCCACGGTGTCAAAGTCGCCGACGTACTTGTCGTCGATGAAGACGATGGGGAGGTTCCTGGTGCCGGCCTTCTTGAAGACAGCGTCCCTGTCCTCCTTCTCCATGATGTCGACGGCGATCCAGGGCTCAAAGTCGGGCCTCAGGTGGACCTTCTTGGCCTCGAGGAGGCGCTGGAGGTCGAAGACGTCCCTCCTGCCCTTCTCGGTGGACGAGGTGGTCGAGTAGAACACGCGGATCTTGCCCTCACCGCCAAGCCTGCAACGAAGGTGGTCAGCGCAGAACAGAAACAGGGGACTGCCACTGTTACACACAACAGCGCAACAAACACGAGGTAGGCGGGAGAGGCGTACGAGATGGCCTCGAGGATGCGGACGGTGAAGATGCTGCCGGGAATGTGGATGCCGTTGTAGGTGACGTGCACCTTGTAGAGGCCAGGGGTGGTGGGGTTGTAGGAGACGTCGTAGGTGGCCGCGCCGCCGGGACCCTGCTTCTTGTTGACCTGGACGGGGACGTTGCTGGCGCCAGCGGGTCCCTCGACCTTGATCTCGAGCTTACCGTCCTGGGTGGGGGTGTCGACCACGAAGTCGGCGGGCTCGCCGGCCACGGCCTCAACAAGACCCGGACCGTAGGCGCGGCACTTAGCGGCCTGCCTGGAGAGCTCGTCGGCTCTGTTCTTGCCCTCGAGATCGGCGTTGCGGAAGTAGGAGATGTAGGTGATCACCGACTGCTCGTCGATGCGTGGGTTGGACAGGGCCTCGGGCGTGAGCAGCTTGGGAATGCCCAGCACGTCGTTGGCGGTGTCGATACCCTGGCCGCAGTTGTCGATGGCCTTGCTCGAATCAAGCGCAGCATGGTTGGGGAAAGAGCCGGGCGCAACAGCGTCTGTGGACACACACGCACACACGAGCGGTCAGCTCGTCGAACTCCCAAGTCGCAAGCATGCACTGGGCGCACACAGCAAGGGAGAGAGGCGCACTGGTAAGAGCGCAGAGAGCCTTGCCGTCGTTCCAGTCTGTAAAGAGGAGCGTTTAGGGAGATGGCGCGCTGTTAGGTTGTAGGACTACAACAAGAAGAAGACGATGGGTTCCATGTGCTGCGCATACCCTTCTTGAAGCCGGTGACGTTGTACTCGGGAATCTTGGACTGCACCCACTTGAGGAGCTCGCTCTTGGCGTTTTCGTCGCCCGAGCCGCCGCGGTTGACCTGGTACCTCAGAATGAGGGTCCAAATGAGGCCGAGGGTGATCCTGAGGTTGCCGTCCGTGATGTCCACTCCGCCTGTTGTTGGGGTTGTGGAGTGAGCAGCGACCAACGAGCGACTAAAAAATAATTTCTTATTAAAAAATATTTTTTTAAAAAAAAGTGGCAAGTAAGTAGCGGCCAAGGGGGTGCAATCGGTCGTCCGCTCCGACCGAGCGAACGATTGAAGGAGGAAGGGAGGGCGAATTACCAATGTTGACGAGCTTGAGGCCTTCGGCCTGCACGAACTCGATGGCGATCTGGTTGTTCTCGTACTTCTGGTTGGGGACACGGGGGTTCTTGTTCCACCTCTTGCCGATGGGCTTGCCGCTGATGATCTCGAGCAGGTTGAGGAGAGCCACGCCATCCTTCAGATCGGTCTTGAGATCATTGATGTGCATACCCCTGTCTGTGGGCGCGAACAGTTCCAATTAACGCCAAGCGTGGGCTACCAACGATGCGCAACCAAGGATGGACGCCACTCGAGGAACACAACACGACGGCGGTGGTCGAGATTGAAAAAAAGAGAACGAACCCTTGAGGTAGTCATTGATCCAAGCGGTGAAGGTGTGCAACTGAATGTCCTGCCAGCTCATCTTGCTCTGCTCTCTCTTGTGTGTGGCGCTGTGTGGTGGACGAGAGACGAGGTAAAGAACTGGAGAACGGGACAGTCCGACGGCTTTCTGGACGGCCCAGGAAAGGCAACCGCCAAATTGCCTCCCCGACAGAGCGTTGCGGGACAACCACTCAGAAGAAGGCGACACCAGTGGTGGCATGGCGACAGCGCCGAGATCTGTTGGGCAAGATGGAGCTTCTTACGCGCTATGATCGAGCGACAACTGTTTGCTTCATCCGCAAAACACTTTAATCTTATGCATGTAAGATGCAAGGGAAAAAAATCACAGCAGCCCGTGGTCTCCAAATCGGTGGAGGGGGGGAGGGGGGAGGGGAAGAGAAAAGGGGAAGCAATGGACGCAGAGCACCAAACCAATCGGCGAGGGCAACAACATCAACAAAGATGAAACATGAATAATGCTGGAAAGAAACAAAGAATGAAAATCACCGTGAAAATTTTCAACCAGTCAAAATTCAAAGGTGAGACCTGCAATTTGAATGCCTGGCATTGTGGCGAGCCGATGAAAAGTGGTTTTTTGCTAGGTTTGTTCTTTCTCTTTCTTTCTTCCTCTCCTATCGTCCTCTACACGGGTGTGCACCATGGCCGTCGGGTACGTGTTGCCCGCCCTAATCGACTGCTAAAATCTCGTGGTATCGCTCAAGATGGTGCCGCTGATCGTTGCTGCTTTTCCCTCTCCAGCAAGAACAAGAAGCTTTCCAAGGGTGGCAAGAAGGGCCAGAAGAAGAAGATGTACGCCGCCACTCCGCATTCTTGCATCCCGACCCTCGCATTTTGTTGGCTTGTCTCATCTGGTAATGCTCTTGCAGCACCGATCCCTTCGCCCGTAAGGAGTGGTACAACATCAAGGCCCCCTCCGTGTTCCGCTCGCGCAACGTTGGCAAGACCCCCGTCAACAAGACCGCCGGCACCAGTACGGCATCCCTCTCAGCTCTCCTGCATTTTGTGTGGGCTGGTCTCATTCTCGTGATCCACTTTATAGAGCTGTCGCAGGACGCTCTTCTTGGCCGCATCGTCGAGGTCTCGCTCGCTGACCTGAACAAGGATGAGGACCAAGCCTTCCGTAACATCAAGCTCAGGATCGAGGATGTCCAGGGCAAGGATGTGCTCACCAACTTCCACGGCATGAACTTCACCACCGACAAGCTCCGCTCGCTCGTCAGGAAGTGGCAGTCGCTCATTGAGGCCCACGTGGACGTCAAGACCACCGACGGCTACTATCTGCGCATCTTCGCCATCGCCTTCACCAAGCGCAGGCCCAACCAGCAGAAGAGGACTTGCTATGCCCAGTCCGCTCAGATCCGTCAGATCCGCGCCAAGATGGTCCAGATCATCGTCCGCGAGTCGACCACTGTTGACCTGAAGGACCTCGTCGTCAAGTTGTACGTTCTCTCCGCCCCACTTCCTCCGTCTCTCTCTCTATCTCTTTGTTCACTCTATTTTTCTCTCTGTCAGCATCCCTGAGGCCATCGGCAAGATGATCGAGAGGGAGTGCAACGGTATCTTCCCCCTGAAGGACGTCTACATCCGCAAGGTCAAGATGCTTAAGACCCCCAAGTTCGACGCTGCTAAGCTGGCTGAGCTCCACGCTGGTGGTCCCGCCGCCGCTGAGGACCTCGGCGCCAAGGTTGAGCGCACCGAGGAGGCTCCCAAGGAGGAATCTGCTTGAATATAAAAAACCCAAAACAATTAAATCCTCTCCCTTCCGCCCGTACTCTCATCTCCCTCGACATCATCTCCTGTTCCTGTCCGACAGCGTTGCACATCACCAGCAAAGCCCTGATTTCAATAATTATTTTTTGTATTTTTAAATCAAAATAACAAATCCTTTCCTCCATTTTTTGTGTATTCGAAGATGATGAGGAGAGGACTCACCCTGTTCGCCAGCGCCGGCGTGCGCACTGCCCCCACCTCTTCCTCCCGCCTTTTCCTCACTACCAGCCGGCTGGCTTCGTCCGATGCTGCTCCGTCTCCCGTTCCCAGGAAGAATGTGAAGGCCTCGACTGGAATTGCTGGCCTCGATGTGGTGCCTAATGCGCGCGAGGTGCTGATTGGCCTCTACAACAAGTACCTGGCCGAGCTGCAGGTCATTGAGCCCACCAGCCCCTACCGCAAATTGGTCGAGAACATGACCAGGGAGCGACTCAGGGTACCCCCCCCCCACCACNCCCCCGTCGCGCATTTTACGCTGCTAGATCGTGGAGGAGAATGAAGACATTGCGAAGATTGAGGAGCTCATCGATAACGGTCAAGTGGAAGAGCTTATCCAGGAGGCGATGACGGATATCAAGGAGGTGCCCTGGTGGGCCGAGAACAGGCCCTGGTACGTCCTTCGGCCTCCCTCCCCTTCACTCCGTGTGTGCCGCGACAGGCCCGTAGCTTCCACTCCAACGCTAACCTCTCATCGCTCTCCGCTCTTTCTTCCCCTTCTTCGCCGCCTTCTTCTGTCCACGGCGTGCAGGGAGGACTCCCCGCACAAGCGCATCCCCGTCTTCGAGAGGGAGTTCTAAGCGCCTCACTTGCGTGGACGACAAGGAGGATCGTTGCCACAATGCAATGGCGATGGCGAGAGCTCGACAAGCACCTCTGTTCGTCTCCTCTCCCTCTCGCGAGTGGTGTGTGTGTGTGGGTGCGATCTTCCGCGTCGTCCATGTTTTCCTCTATTCTTTATTTGTACTCAACGAGCTCATCGGCGAGTAATAAATAACCCAAAAGCTCAATCAACCATTGCTGACACACCTCCTTCCTCCACCTAGCACCTCCTCCTCCTCCTCCTCGCCACTCTTCTCGTCTCTTCTGCTTCTTCTCTTCACCTCCACCTTCAGCTTCATCCTCTCTCGTAGTACTCTTACTCTCACGCTCGCTCTCCCCTCTTCCGTATGTAACAACACCTCAGCGACGCCGGCCGACCGGCGGGCAACTAACCCCTCGCCTTGAGCTTCGGGAATCCGCCGGCGAACAGGCCTCCCGGCCCACCGCCTCCGCCACCGCCTCCGCCCGGCGCAGGCTTGCCTGCTCGCACGCAACAACACCAACGCGACCAAAGGGCCAGTCAGCAGCTGTCGGTACCCCCCCCCTCCCTCTTTTTCTCGCAGCGCAGCAGCATCGATGGATTGACGTACTCTCTACAAGTTTGGGCGCGCTGCTGTCCTTCGTCACGGCCTTCTTGAGCTTGACGCCGCCCAACATTGAAGCGATTCCGCCTCCGCCTCCGCCGCCTCCACCACCGCCTCCGGCAGGAGGTGGGGGAGGGGGCGGACCTCCACCCGGTGGTGGCGGAGGCGGCGGGCCGCCAGCTGGTGGCGGCGGTGGAGGCGGTCCTCCTCCTCCAGCGGGTGGTGGCGGCGGGGGTGGTCCTCCTCCAGCCTTCGCTGCTGGCGGCGGTGGTGGCGGCGGTCCACCTCCGCCCGGGGCTGGTGGAGGCGGCGGCCCTCCTCCAGCCTTCACCGCTGGAGCTGGCGGCGGGGGCGGTCCACCACCTCCGGGGGCTGGCGGGGGCGGGGGTCCACCGCCGACCTTCGCTGCTGGGGGCGGCGGTGGCGGAGGACCGCCGCCACCAGGCGCAGGCGGAGGCGGCGGCCCGCCAGGCGCTGGCGGCGGGGGTGGTCCTCCTCCGGCCTTCATCGCTGGCGCTGGAGGTGGGGGCGGTCCGCCTGGCGCGGGCGGAGGCGGCGGTCCTCCCGGGGCCTTCATCGCTGGAGCTGGCGGCGGGGGCGGTCCACCACCGCCAGGAGCGGGCGGAGGCGGTGGGCCGCCGCCGGCCTTGACTGCAGGGGGCGGGGGCGGGGGCGGTCCACCACCACCTCCGGGCGCTGGTGGCGGGGGCGGTCCACCGGGGGCGGGTGGAGGCGGCGGGCCGCCGCCGGCCTTGGCTGCGGGAGGTGGCGGCGGGGGCGGGCCACCGCCCATCATCGGGGGTGGTGGCGGGTCGTGTGGAGATCGGGCTGGCGGCGTCGGCGGAGGCATCGGCGATCGTGGCGGCGGTGTCGGCGGTACGCCGTTGTCCGACAGCGGCGGCGGCGGCACAAACGCCAGCGGCGGAGGGAGCAGGCCCTGCATCGGCGGCGGCATGTTCACGCCAAAGTCCATGGGCGGCGGCGGGAGGTCCATTGGCAGTGGGGCGCCGAAGAAGCTTGAGCCGGCGAACATCGGGGGCGGCTCGTCGGGCATCAGGAAGCCGCCCGAGCCGCTGTTCGAGGGCCAGTCCACGGGCGGCGGGGGCAGGTTGAGCGGCCCGTCGGAGAAGCTGCCGGCTGCTCGGGCGGCGTGCGGGGGCAGCGAGGTGCCTCCGGAGAGGGGCTGGGGGATGAGCGGGGCGCCGGTGACAGAGGGGGAGTACAGGGGCGTCTGGGGCAGCTGGACGCCGCCGCTTGAGCTCAAGTCGCCCACAGGCCGGCCGCCGTAGGGCAGCACCGAGTTGTAGGACACCTGGTTTGGCGACACGTACGTGCTGTTGGGGCTGGGTATCATGGACCCGCTGCCGCTCCCTCGTGGTGCTAGCGAGCTCTCTTTCTGTAGAGGGCTCGAGTTAGAGGAGGAACGCGGCGACCTTGTACAGATTGGGGGGGGGGTGAGAGATGCATACTGAGATGGCGCTGCCTCTGCGTCCCGCTGAGCCCACGGTTTTCCTCCTCTCCTTCTCCGCCTTCTTGGCCTCTTTCTCCTTCTCCTTGGCCTCCTTCTTCAACCGCTTCTTCTCCTCTTTCTCTTTCTTCTTGGCCTCCGCAGCCTGCTTCTTGGCCTCCTTCTTGCTCAGCTCCTTCCCGTTGTTATTGTTGATGCCGCTCCCCACCCCGCTACCGCCGTTCGTGAACGGCGATGTGGGGGCGATGGGGGAGTAGGGCGCTGCAGGGAACGACGGTCCAGCCGACAGGGAGAGCGAGGGGGGATTGTCTTTAGGCTGAGCTCCTCGAGGAGAGGATGTTGTGGCCTGCATGGCCTGCGCGAGCTGAGTAGGGTCGATCCTGGTGTTGCTGTTATCGGTGGAGCTGGGCCGCCAGTTCGGGCTGTTGAGGGAGGTCAGCGAGGGGGGTCTGGTGGACACCTGGTTGAAGAGGTCAGCGGCCGATGTGATGGTTCGCCGCGCCCCTGGCGGAGGGCGCGTGCGAGGGGGCTGCCCTGGAGCAGCCATGTTGGGCACCGATGATGTGTGGTAGATGATATTCCTCTTATTCTTCTTGAGGGATTATCGCGTCTGCCTCCAAGCCTGGGGCTGGTTGGGCTGGTTGCCTTGTCGAACGGCGGGACGCGGAAACCTTAAGGTGGGCGCCCCTTTTATGGAAGGTAGAGCTGGGTGGTTGGTGAAGGGCCACCCAACGGACGGTCGCAGTTGGTGCACGCCTGGGGGACGAGAGTGTCCTTGGTGAGGTGACCTGGTCCGCCGTAAAGGAAAGGGTCGCGAGGCCAGCCACGCCAACGTCTCTTTGAGGACATCGCCAACACACACGCAGAGGAAGACCTGGAAGAGACGCAAAAGGCGAGGGCAGACGATAGTATTGCCGTATTCCAAGACTAGAAGCGGGTCGCATCGCGGAGGAGTGATTGGCAGAGATGGGGCGCATTTTGATCTATACGCTGGCGGGCGACAGCGCCTGTGCCAGGGCGAAGGAGTTGTTGATTCAGAAGCAGCGAACGACGGGAACTGCCCTCGTGGAGATTAATCTCACAGATTACCCCAAGCGATCCAGGGAGATGAAGCGACTGACTGGCAAGCGCAGCGTACCGCAAATCTTCTTCAATTCGCTGCACGTTGGGGTACTCGCGTCAGCTCCCCTTTTTTCCCGCCATTTCTTTGATTGCGCTTACGATTTGTGCATTGCAGGGGGCAGCCGAGCTGCAGGCTCTGGAGAAGTCGAACAAGCTGGACGAGATGCTCGAGAAAGGTGTGCACACAAAGCCCAGTCCCCCTCTTCTCCCGCCAGCGTTTGATTTCTCACCTCGAGCACCTGGTCAACGCGCAGTTGCCAAGGAGGAGGCACCACCCACGCCTCTGCCCCCAAGCGACAAGGACAAGCTCGTGGCCAAAGCGCTGATAAAGACGGTCAGTGGCGGAAGTCCTGTCAAGAGGAGGGGCACGGGCACGGGCAAGGAGTCTGCCGAGGTGGTGCCCCTGGCGGTGTCAGGCGGCAGTGGGTCGAACGATGAACCGTTGGCGGGCGCGGGCACTGGCTCGCCATCAAGCTCGTCATCGCCGGCCACCGACGCGGTACAGTCCGATCGATCAGAAGACGACTTGTCCGATGACGAGATCACAGGAGAGGGCGAAGAGGTTCTTCACGGTTCACACTACTTGGAAGCACCCGACGAAGCAGAGATCGAAGAGGTGCGAGAGCTGTCGTTATGTTTGGACTGATGGCCAGCATCGGCGCTGACTCACGGCCGCCGGCTTGGCACCTGTTAGATGGATGCTCTGTTCGATCAACTGCGACAGGGAGATGCGGGGCTGAAGCGAAGAGACATCGGGTCGTTCAACAAGGTCAAGGACTGCTTCAGGGCGTTTGAAGTGGTGATGTGGCTTATGACGCGACTGGGAATCGAAGAAGAGGTACAGCTGGATCGATCCGATGCGCATGGCCTGCAGCTGGCTTGTTGATCAGTCATGACTGACCACCCGCTCGCCTTGCCTCCTGTGACTACACCAATCTAGGTGGCGGTTCGTGTGGGACAGCAATTGCTGCGGCTGGGGTACATCTATCGGGCGAGGGATGGAGGCGATGAACCCTTCGCCAACTCCACGGACATCTTCAAGTTTGCGGTCGACGACGATCCCAACGTGCTCAACATGCGCCGCAGATGGAAGCACAGGCCCCGCCCTCCGCTCGAGGTGGCGCAGGCGCTCGAGGACCGGTTGCGCACCCTCCTCGACGCCTATGTGTCGCCCGACGGCCGATTGGTGGACTACTCAGGGTGAGGTCCCTCCCCCACAGCATCGATGGGTCTTCATTTACTCACCAAATGCTTCGGGCACGCACGACACATAGGCTCGCCAAGTCGGTGGACTTTCACAATTACACCAACACGGTGCTCGAACTGCAGACGCTGGACCTGAGCGGTGTCAGCGAGCCGCAGCTCAAGGCCTTCTTCATTAACATCTACAATGGCATTGCCCTGCACGGGCTCACTGTTTTGGGTTCGCCCTCGACGCCCGGCGAAAGAGCGGCCTTCTTCGACGAGCTGGCCTACATCGTAGCCGGCCAGCGCTACTCCCTCTACGACATCAAGCATGGAATACTCAGGTACGCCAGCTCTGCGCCCGCCCGCCCGCCCGCCCGCCCACACCACAGCATGCGCTTACGACCATCTATTGGCGCGGATCCAGGGGCAATCGCAAACCACCAGGCGTAGCCGTGCGTCGGTTCTCTAAGTCCGACCCGCGCGTCGAATGGACCATCCGCGAGCTCGATCCGCGGATACACTTTGCGTTGGTGTGCGGCACGCGCTCGTGCTCCCGCCTGCGCGTCTACCCGACCCGGCCCTACAGCGTGCCCGCGGACTCGGCCTTGGTCGTGCGCCACCCGCACCTGTTCTCCACCGAAGAGGCTGCAAGCAATTCGACCACAGTCGACATTGACAAGGAGCTGACCATGGCCACCGAAGACTCCATTGCCGAGACTACTTCTATCGTGTTTGGTACCTCTCTCCCCTTCCACGGCACATCAGTGGAAGACTTCGTCAGCTCTGACCCCGCTTGTGCAGAACTGCGTCAAGTGCTCATTGCTCGCACCTTCGGGTGGTTCCACGACGACTTTGGCGCCAATGATAAGGATCTGCTGTCCTGGATCATCCCCTACCTGCGCGACCCCGCGCTCCAGGCCGACCTGGTCGAGTGCCTCAACGACCTCCAGTTCGAGGCATGCCGCCATCACTCCCCGTGCCTCTCTGCCTGGTCGTACACGTGAACTGATGAATGACCGTTGTTGTCAATATTCTGCAGGTACGCTGCGGCCATTGGAACTTCGACCTCAACGTGTGGGAGCGGCCGGTGCTGGCCGTGGTCAGCGACAAGGGACCGCTCATCCTGTCGTGCTCCGGCTTCCGTCGCGAGTTGGGCAGCGAGCGCACGGCGGCCATCCGTCTCTTCGGCCAGGAGATCGGAGCCAACGAGACTCACCTCTATCGCACCCACTTCCACAGCCGGTACGCACACATGCACCCACCGCACTTCGGACACGGCCTGCGCTGCGATCTCGGTCCTCATAATGTTCGTTGTCATCGTGCTCATGCTCGTGCTTGTGCTCGCGACGACCAGACCGCACACGAACTTCATGTGCAAGGACTCGGACGAAGGAGCGGTGGTGATATGCGTGGCGCGGGACGACGTGGAAGCCGAGCACGGCACTGCCGCCCCGCCACCCCAAGTCGCGCAGCGCAAGAAGGCCGGCACCAAGCCTCTGAAGAAATACCGCGTTCTCATCCGCACCCCCAAGGTACGCAGCAAGCGTTAATCTGCACCACCCAGGGTGTGACTTTAGTGCATGCTGACGGTCTGTCACTCCGCGCGCAATACAGGCGGATACGCAGATCGTGCTGAGTGCGTCTGGCCAGAAGGAGCTGTTCGAGTCGCTTCGAGCGGTGTACACCTTTGCAGACAAGCGCACGCTGGTGCCCATCGAAGACCCCAAGTTCTGCGAGGACCTGCTCTCCCTCGACGATACCCTGGTGCGACTTCTTGAAGCCTCCTCTCCCTCCTACATCGCGCTCTCGTCTAACGTGGGTGGAAAAACGGCACAGCTCTACACCGAGTACAAGTTCGGCGTGCTGTACTACAAGGACGGTCAGACCAATGAGGACGACATGTTTGGCAACGTGGACACTTCGCCCGAGTACGAAGCGTTCTTGCAGATGCTGGGCCAAAAGGTGCGCCTTCAAGGGTGGAAGCAGTACGCGGCCGGCCTGGACACGGAGAAGAACCAGACCGGAACGCACTCGATATTCACGACGTGGGACAAGTACGTGAGCTCCTCCTTCTTGGGTTTGACGGCCTGTTGCCGGGCAATCAAGTGCTCACCCGCCTTGTCTGATTGTGATCGCTCAGTCACGAGATCATGTTCCACGTGAGCACGATGCTGCCGTATTCGAAGAAGGACAGCCAGCAGATCGAGCGCAAGAGGCACTTGGGCAACGACGCCGTGCTCATAGTCTTCCACGACGGGGCCACCCCATTCCAGCCGCAGTGCATCACCTCCAAGTACAGCCAAGTACGCTCCCTCGCCCACGCACGCGTTAGACATGCGACACACGACACTAATCGCGCATATTGCTATCGTATCAGATCTACATGGTGGTGCAGGCGATCAAGCAGGAGGGCGGCGAGACCATGTACAGGCTGGGTGTGGCGTCGAGGGAGGATGTCCCAGAATACGGCCCACCGCTGCCCAACCCTCCCGTCTTCCCGGCCGGGTCGCAGGCCCGCGACTTCATCTTCAAGAAGAGTACTTCACCACCACATTTTCTTGGTTGCTGGAACTTCACCTTTGTTCTGACTTTTTTTTCCTCCTGATCGCGCCAGTGGTGAGCGGCCTCCGAGCAAGCATGAAGGGACCCGACTTTGCCAAGCGGATTGCCCATTCAAGAGGCCTCGCGCTCAACTCCTACGCGGAGAAGTACCTCAACTGATCCCGTGCACCAACCTCTCTGTTCAACGTCATCAGCATGTACACAACCCGCGCCCCCTCTCTCGCTTTGAACCTTCTTTGATTGTTGTTATCTGTATCATAAACCACGCGAGTCACACACCAACACACACCACGCTATCGTTGAATGCAATCGCCGAACCGATCGAAGAAAAGAGAGGGTTCTGTAGTGGGTGAGTTCTGCCGCGCGGGCTGTGTCCTTCGGCGCCCGAGTTCTTCCGCGGAAAGCCAGTTTATTGGCCAATCGCGCATTTCCTTCGTGAGCTCGGAGAGATTACAAAGAGTCCGCGGAGGAATCCGAGGCACGTCTCCAAGGCTTCCGGTTTGTGCCGGGCGCTTTTCGCGCGGATGCCGGCCAAGACGCTAAAGGAAACGAGCACGAGCCCCGGCGCGGACCAAACGGTGAGATAGCAAGTTGCCGGCGGTCTGGAGGCGCGGGGGTGAAGTACCAGGGGCGATACATCATTATTGATCTCGCACACCATATAGACGTCGTTAGATCGATCTCAGTCATTGATTGAATCGCGATCAAAGGATAAACAACCAAGAGCTGCTTCCTCTCCCTCTTTCTCCTCCTTCCCCCGCACAGCGGCGGCCTCGCCACTTCATCACCCATCAAAAGAGATAATTGACTCGTTGCACATACAAGATGAGCCACTCATACAGCCGGGCGAGTTCCTACACGTTTCGCACCAGCTCCGCGCGATCCCTACGCACATCAGCTTCCATAGCGACTCGAAATAGTAGCGCCATGCTACGCGAGTTCCTGTGGTGGTCCACAGCCCCAGAGGGAGGCCAGTACGTACCGCTCAATGCGATGTAGCATCCAGCTCTCGCATTTCGATGCAGCCTCATACCCATCAATTCCTCATTGTTTGTCTCTCGATTTGACAGGAGGCTCGAGCTCGATCCCGAAGCGATGACAAAACAGGAGCGGCTGAGTCGCATGCTACACGTGCAAAAGGAGTACACGCCCCTGCCCACCTCCGGACCCCTCTTCGAACACTTCATCGTGGTTGGCCTGCCCACCCCCACCTCGCAACGCCCAGAGGTCCTCTTTTCCTATCCTCCCAGCAATCCGTACGCGCCTCCCCTTGTCTCCCTATTCAGGCTTCTTTCGTCTGCCCAGTCAGACCGTGTGCTCCATCACGGTCTCTGTGTTGGTTGCTGATGATGGAACCGTGCGCTCCTCCTTCGTCAGGGTGTCGATACCGGGTCTGGCTGATTTTTGCTTCCCCTCGGGCATCCTGTCCAAGAAGCTGCGCAAGACCAAGTCCAACAGCAGCCTGCTGCAGGTGGTCTACAGCCAGTCCTACCACCACGAGCCGGAGAACGCGTACGTGTTTCTGCTCACCACCGCCGAGCGAGAGTTCCTCTACGGCGTGTGCGTCATCAAGCACGAAAGCGTCTACGTACGTGGCCTTCTGCTCTCTCTACACAATGCTCGATCGGTATTTCTCTTGCATTGGCCTGACAGGCTGACGTTCATCATGGCTGCGGCTGTCACTTTGTGTGTTGCTACTGTAGAACAAGCCGTCGTTCTTCCCGCGCGACGGTCAGCTGACGCCAGTGGCCGATGGATCTGATGTGGTGGCTCCTCGCTGCTACTGCTTCGTCTCTCGTTTCCCCTTCTTCAAGCTGCACTTTGAGACCATCTACAGCATACTCGGTAAGGGCCTCTTTGTCCCAACTGTGTGCATTTGAGAGAAAGAGGCGCGGACGCTGACTTATGTCACCACTATGACTGCACAATGCGCGAACGAACAGACCTCGAGTACATGGCCAGCGTGTCGGATCTGCAGAGCTTGCCCGCGAGCCTGGGCAGTACACGCGAGGCGCAGTCCCCACCGGCGCTCGCCCACTCACAATCGATGCCCGCGCTCGTGGCTCCACCTCCTGAGAAGAAGAAGAAGAAGATCCGCCTGCGCAGCCGCTCGAACGGGCTGGACACCAACGACTCGAACTCATCCGCGGCGCAGGACCAGTCGCCGTTCCCCGGCATCCCGCTTCACACTGTACATAAGATGCCCGATCAGCCGCCAGAGAAGACCATCGTCGAGAAGGGCCGAGAGAGGCAGAGCAGTGATGCGTCGAGCACTACGACGACGGAGGTGTCGCCCGACGTGGCTAGCCTCAATCGCGAGCAGGCCTTGCTCAGGGAGCGCAGCGGCTCTTCGCCCACAATCGAGGAGGACAGCGGGGCGAGCCACAGCTCGGCGATGCCGTCGGTGGTCGACGAGGCCGACGAGAGCAGCGACTACGACGCGGTCGATGGCCGCGGGAGGGAGAGCGGGTCGGAGGACAGCGAGTGCCCGTCCACGAGCTCGCTCAAGAAGCGGTCGGACTGGAAGCGGGAGGCGCTCACGGGCCGGGGCATCGTGCACGGCCTCAGCGAGAAGGGCAAGGAGAAGGAAGAGGAGAAGGAAAGCGAGAAGAAGCAGAACCCCGTGATCAAGGTGCTCCACGAGTATCTCGCCCTGCCCATCCCCAGACCCAACCACACAGCCACCTTCTTCGTGCACAAGGGACTCCAGACTCTTAGGTACGTCGCCACCATCGACATCATCATAGTCGATGAGTAGCTACACATATCACCGACAACGTTGCTCACCTTGTGTTTTTGATGCTATATGACAGATTCCACCGACCGGCGTTCCAAGACAAGGAGCACCTCCTGGCCGACTACTGCCTACCGCTCACCTTCCACCTTCTCTCCACCGACAATCTCCTCACTTTCATCACGGCCTGCCTCCTGGAGAAGAGGATAGTCGTCTACTCCTCTCACGTGCGATTCCTCTCCGCCGTCGTGTACGTAGCCCGCTAGCTACCCTCCCACCTCTCTGCTCTTTCTCTACCTCGAACCGTGAATGGGCGACTGACTGACTTGCGCGCCTCGCAGGCTCTCGGTGATGCCGCTTCTACGGCCATTCGAGTACCATTCAGTGCACATTCCCATCGTGCCCGACTCGCTGGTCGATCTGCTGGACGCGCCGGTGCCGTTCATCGTCGGCCTCACGTCTGCTCCGTCGAAGCAAAACTACAGCAAGGACAACAAGGAGTTCGTGGTCGTGGACCTGGACAACGACAAGATCACCGCCAAAGACACGCTGTGCCAGCTTCCGCAGCTCAAAGAACTGTACGCCCACCCCACCGACCATATCACACCATGTTGGACCCCGTCTCACGTTGAACAATTGCTGTGACGGTGGTGGTGGTGATGTCAGGCGCAAGAAGCTGAAGCCACTGCTGAAGGTGGTGTCGGCCGGACGACAGAGCGGCAAGGTGCCGTTCGCGCCGACCGAGGAGCAGATGTCCTGCTGCCACGGCGCCAGTCTCATCCTCCAGACCTACTTCTCCACCCTCTTTGCCAACTTCCGAACCTACTGCCTCTGCGACAGGTTCGTTCGTCGTTTTGTGCCGCACGCTCTCTTCTTCGTTCTTCTTCGTTCTTCTTCTTTGGTGAGTGTGTGCTGATGAAGAAGCCGACTTGTCTGAACAGGACGGACTCGGAGAAACCGATAACGGTGTTTTTGAAGGACTCGTTCCTGAACGACCAGCCACGAGTGTCGAGGCCGTTCCTCATCCGCTTCCTCGAGACGCGGATCTTCTTCCAGTACTGCGATCAGCGCCTGCGGCAGATCGACGCGCCGCCCACCACCTTCCCCACCTTCTAGAAGAAGATGATGGTGATGAACGTTGCTGATGGTGACGAAGGCCTTCTTCGTCGTAGATCTCCTCTTCACCGCTCCTCACCTTCTGCCGACGCGACCACCCCAGGCCCTTCTCGCTCCTCGCTTCGTCATCGTGGAGAGCCACGCGATGGAGCGACATTGATCGGAAGTGGCCGAAGGGATGGTGCTCTCCTCTTCCCTTCCCCTTCTTCCTCTTCTTCTCATGTACATACGATGATCTCTCCACTACACGCCCATCTCAAGAAGAATAAAGAAATCACAACTGTAAAGGATCTGATGCACTGGTAACGAGAGGCCTAAGCAAAGTTGGCCTTGATTCGATTGACATTCACCTTCTTGCGGAAGTAGAGCTCCATGGTTCGCTTGTCGTTGAAGCCCTTCAGCGTCCGTCGCAGATCGGCGATGTCGACTCCCTCGCACAGGAGGAATTCGCGCTCGATTACGTCCTCCTCGACCCCGAGTATCTTGAGAAGAGTAGCGACGACGATGCCCGTTCGATCCTTGCCCGCGTGGCAGTGGATGAGGACGGGGAACTTGATGTTGGCGGCGTCCTTCTTCTCGAAGAGCTTCATCGCGTCGGCGAGCCACTCGCGGACCTCGGCAGTGTTCGTGTCGTACTTGTCAATCTTATTGGGAATGGACAGCTGAATCCAATCCACCTGAGGCACGCTGCCATCGCCCTGAGGATCCTTCACCTTCTCGAATTGGCGCGTATCGTCTTCGCCCATGCGCAGGTTGATGATGGTCTGCGGCTTACCCAGCTCCTCCCACGTGCAGAAGTCGATGAGGCCGCATCGCAAGATCCTGCCGGGCGGAATGATGACGCGATCTGGTACGAGCTGTTGCAACGCCTCACCCACATCACGCCAGTTCTTTTTCTTTACCTCCATTGCAGCTGTGCTTGGGCCTGATTAATGCCCACCGGGTACGTCCCCCCCTTCATCCCCATCTTGATGAATTAACCGAACAACAAACTTTTTTCTTCATTCCTGGAATATTTTGGCAATTCAATAAAATAAAATAAAAAACAAAATATTTGGTACCGGGGAGATTTCGCCCACGGCTTGGCTGAGGTGACCTCAACAGGACACCGCCCCGTCGGAGATCGGCTTGTCACCAGGCCTTGATCCTTCCAGCCGCGGTACCCTTCATTCCAACCACAAAAAGGCCACTTGCGCTTTTCATTCCGCGCACGAACACCATCAGCGCACACCAATGCATTCTCTACAGCTCTGCTTACCCGCCACGGCACTGGTGGCGGCAGTGACCCTCGTCGTCCTCTTCTCCTACCCACATCAGGTCCGCGCCTACTCCTGCCAGCACGACCACGTCATCGCCGGGTATGCAACTCTTTTTTTGTTGCATTGGACATGGCGCAAGCTCTAACTCCCATCAGGTTCAAAGCGACCTGGGTGTCCACTACACAGAGCTACGACGGCTCGTCGACGCACTTCAAGCGCCAAACTGGTTCGTGTGGCTTTCGCTTATTCATCTTTTCGTCACACGTCTTCCTTCGGCCCTGCTGACCCCCGATCCTCCTACAAGCCAACACCACATCAGATGATGGATATCGCCCAATCCGCATTCGCGCCGATTACAGCAACATGGACACCGACACCGACTTTGTAAGAAGCCAACGACACGATTCGCCACTGCAGTCTTACTAACACCGCCATCACGTGACGCGCACGCGCACACGCACTTACATCCACCAGGAAGGATACATCAGTCAGGTGTTGATGCCCGCCGCCCTCAAGTGGATCAGCAGCGCGCTCGCCGTGGTTCCCGTACAGGGCAACCTCACCCTTCAGGTACCGACCATTTCTATGCGTGCGTCATCGATTCGATGGAGCATGTGGAGCCGCCGGCCCCTCACCAGACCTAACCCTGGGCACAGCGACAGTGCATTCGATTCTACACCAGCCCATTCCGCTGCATTGAATACGCGCCGCCGACCTGCGGCAGTCTGGTATGCGCGAGTGGCAGCGACTACTCTTCTGGACTCTCCCTCCCTTCCCTCCACGGGCTGACGCCGCGTTGTGTCCCACCAGGCCGCGATCCCATCGGCGCACTTTGATGCGGGCGTGCCCAACGCGGACTTCATCGTCTACGTCACCAACCAGCCCAGCGTCGGAGAAGAGATCGCCAACGGAGGTCAGGCGCATTCCACACGCTCTCCTCTCTTTCCCACACGCGCAGTGCATGCCCGACTTACCTCCCCCCTCCATTCCTTTTGTTGGTGGTGCCGGCACAGGGACTTGCCAGTTTGATCAGAACGGGAGGCCCGTTGCCGGCAGCGTCAACTTCAGCCCGCAGAACTTCGGGAAAGCGCAGAGTTCGTGTTGTTTGCGGTGCCTGGTTCGTCGTTGTCACCTCTTTCTAACAACCTTCACCCACCTGTGTTGGGACCACACAGACGGCACGGAGGACTTCCGTTATCAGGTCAACGCCGTCATCCACGAAATGTTTCACGCTCTGGGCTTCTCCTCGTCCCTCTTTGGCCAGTGGCGCAACAGCCAGGGCGAGCCCTACGATTCTGGTAGGGCCTACACCTCCCACACGCCGTGTGTGTGCGTCTTGCAGTAAGCAAGTGCGATGAGGGATTGATTGGTGTGGGCGGTGCACACAGTCACGCAGACCTTCAACGAGCGCAACAGGACCATCACCAAGCTGGTCACGCCCACCGCTCTCAAAAAGGCGCGCGAGTTCTTCGGTTGCCCCAACCTTAACGGCGTCGAGCTGGAGGACCAAGGAGGCCAAGGAACCGCCGGCTCCCACTGGGAGAAGCGAATCCTCGACGTACGTTGTGACCTTCAAGTCTGAAAAGAAGTGCGCCGGCGCTTACACTCCTTGTGTGTGTGTGTGTGTGTGTGTGTGTGTGTGTGTAGCAAGACTTCATGACTGGCGTGGGCGTCTATGGCGGCTACGCGGCCAAGTCGGCCATCACTCTGGCCGCCATGGAGGTACAACAGCCCTTCGGAGCTGGCGACCGGCCGACAACACGCTCGGCCGACAACCCTGATTGACCAGCGAAACATTCAACCCTTCACAGGACTCCGGTTGGTACCGCGCCAACTACTCGGCGGCTGAGACTCTATGTACACACCACCTGCACGCACGCACGCACGCACGCACGCACGCACGAATGATGACCCAACAACACTCGACAGATTGGGGCGCGGGAGCCGGTTGCGATTTCACGACGGAGCCGTGTCTTAGCCTTCCGGGTCCCACCACGCCGTTCCCCTCCTATTTCTGCACCGACACTGGCCGTCTGTCCTGCACACCGGGGCGCTTGGCCCTAGGCAATTGCAATCTGGTATCACCCGCACTCGTACCACCACACCAGGGCACACACACACACACGACACGCACATACAATTGTAACGCCGCACCACCGCACGAACACGCGCATGCACCGCGCACACGCAAGTGGGCTCTGACGGTTGGGTGGGGCTTGCAGGCGAAGTACACGCAGGCTCTGCCGTCGGCGTACCAATATTTCAGCGATCCCACAAAGGGAGGCACCCTCCAGCTCATGGATTTCTGTCCCTACTACCAGCCCTTCCTTGTCCAGGCACGCGTGGCTGTCATTGTGTCGTGTCGTGTCGTGTGTCGTGTCGTGTCGTGTGTGTGGAATGTAATGCTGTGGCGTGGCGATGGTGTCGACCACACAGGGAACGAATCGGACCTCGCTATGCACCGATCCACTCAACCAGCCGCCCGTCAACTACTGGGGCGAGTCCTACGGCCCCGGCTCTCGCTGCTTCGAGTCCACAATCACCGATTCCAGGTGCGACACACGTTGCTCCCTCCCAAGCCCAGACCTCGTCAGACGAACTCACCGCACACCGCACACCACACACACCACACACATCACGCACACACGACACACACACCATAGCTTCAACTCGTACCTCGTCAACGGCGGCAGCACTTGCCACAACTTCCGCTGCCGATCAGGCTCGCTGCAGGTGTCGATCAAGGGCGCGTGGGTGTCGTGTCCGACGGCCGGCGGCTCCATCAGCGTGCCCGGGTTCAGGGGCACCTTCACCTGCCCGCCCGCCAACGAAATGTGTCCACCACCGCCAGCGGCCTCCCCCTCCACCTCGCCCGCCTCCTCCGCCTGACTGGGCCTCGCCCGCATCTCCAGCGCGCGGTGTCGGTCTGTAGAGAAAATAGAAGAAAATAAAAGGAAAAGTTGTGCTTCTGGTCGCTCTGGGCTCTCGTTGGTCCGGATGACGGAATGCGCAAACCACTTCCCTTGAGCTCAAGCTTTGTTTGTTTAGTTCTTCGGTAAGAAAAGAAGAAGATGAAGATGCCACATGTGTCAGGCATGACGGTCTTGTGCCTGGTGGCCTTTGTGTTTGTGTGCTCGACTTCGGCCCTGTTTGCGGCGCCTGCGAGCGACCAGAAGCTCGTGGCCGACGTCCAGCGGGACCTGCTCGAGGGAGGCCCCCTGGCCCCGCTCGCCCCGCGCCACCGCCCCACAGCCTCCGCCGCCGACCTCGACGCCATCGTCCACGAGTTTGCCTCAGTACCCGCCCACCATCTTCCTTTTTTTAAATATTTATTAAATAAAGAAAACAAATAGAAAAGGTAGTCAACGATCGTAGACCGGCTTCAGCGAATATCAACTCCCAATTATTTGGGAGTTCCCTTCTAATTTCTGGTGTACCACAGACGCAGGGCAAGCGGCAGGGCGGCGGAGTGCCGTCGAGCCTCACGCCGGTGGTGATCGTGCCCTCTCTCATCGGAAGCAAGCTCCAGGCCCAGCTCAACGGCTACCGCTCCCAGTACGCGACACGACACGACACACACGACGCGCGCGTGCGCACGACACTCATGGACACGACACGACACACGTGCTGGTGTTGTGTGGTACAAACACCACATCACATCAGGCACTGGTACTGCTTCACCGAGTGGCGGGAGTGGTTCACCATCTGGGCCAACTGGAACGAGTTCATTCCACCCTTTGCCAACTGCTGGTACGAACAGTTCGCGCTCCACCTCGACCAGCAGCGCAGCGGCCGCTCCTTCAACACCCCCGGTACCCCCCCCCACTCCCACCCCCTGTGCGGTGTGTGCGGTGAGTGCGGTGTGTGCGTGTGCGGTGGTGCGTGCGACTGACGAGAATGGGCGACCAGGGGTGGATATTCGGTACGTGGACTATGGCGGGGTGGACGGCGTGGCGTACCTGGACGACGAACACTCGGTCGGGATCTGGAACACGACGATCTACCTGCTCGAGGCGCTGGGCTGGGAGGTGGGCAAGAACCTGCGCGGCGCGCCCTACGACTGGCGCTTCGGGCCGGAGACCTTCGCCGCGCAGGACTGGCCCCGGCTGCGCGCCCTCATCGAGGAGACCTACACGCTCAACAACAACTCCAAGGGTAAAACCGCACACACTCACCGCACACACCGCACTCACCGCACTCACCGCACACACACACACACACATACACACACGACACTGGAAAAACGCGCAGTGGCGGCGGTGTCGCTGTCGATGGGCGGTCCCTACTTCCTGGCCTTCTTGAACCAGCAGACGCAGGCGTGGAAGGACAAGTACCTCCACTCGTTCGTCTCGTTCGACGGCGCCTTCGGCGGCAGTCCCTCGGCCACGTCGGCCCTCATCTCCACCAGCGGTACCCCCCTCCCCCCAAACACATGCGCGCACAGGTCTGCTCACATGTAAGTGTCGTGCGTGTGCGGTAATGCGTGTGCGGTGTGTCGCATGTGCGTGTGCGGTTCAATGTACAGGCTTTTGGTCTTCCAAGTTCGCGGACGCGGAGGCAATGCGCGCCCTCGTCCAAAGCTGGCCTGCCATCGTGTGGATGCTCCCCTTGGCTCAGGTAACGTTCCCCGCGCCGTCACCCATGCGCACGCAAGAAGGGCTCATCAACCAACACGCAACACGCATCACGCACCACGCACCACGCACCACGCAAAATGACGGGCCACACCAGATCTACGGGGATGACTACGTGTGGGTGAGCACCACGAACCCGCCCAGGAACTACACCACGGCCGACTTTGCGCAGATGCTGGCCGACTCGACCGGCTACAACGCCTCCCTCGTCTTCCGCAATCTCCAGGCCAACAGTACCTTCCACACGCCACATGGCGCACACGACACACGGCACACACCACACGACACACGGGCTAACATCTGTACCCAAATGTGTCTGCAGACTGGCTCCAGTTCGCTGCGCCGGGCGTGGAGTCGCACTGTTTCTTTGGCACCGGCGTGCCGACGCCGCTGCGCAGCACGTTCGCCACGACGGCGTTCGACACGGTGCCGGTGCAGGTCTACGGCAACGGCGACGGCGTGGTGCCCGAGGCCGGCCTCCGGCTGCTCGAGAGCTGGACCGGCAAGCAGCCCCAGCCCATCTACAGCTACCCGATCCCGGGCCTCTTCCACGGCGCCAGCGTCTTCAACAAGCAGGTCCTCCGCATGTTCCTCGAGATCCTCTCCTCGCACCCCTAACCACCATTTTTTCTTCTTAATTCTCATATTTTCAAAATAAAATATCAGACATATTGTTTTTACTTAAAATCTTGCAATATATATATTCTCTAATATTTATGTGAAAAGAAATATTCTTTTCAAGCACACAAAAAGAAGCTACGGTTCATCAGCTTCGTCGTCGGCTCGCTCCTTGCCCTTCTCCTCGGGGACATGGTCGTCCTCGTTGCGCTCTTCCTCCTCTTCACTGTTTTGCTCCTTGCCCTTCTCCTCGGGGACGTCGTCATCGTCGTCGTCGTCGTTGGCGTCTTGTGATGACTCGGGCCGCCCGCGCCCCAGGTCGGCGGGCGCGGCGGCCTTCTTCATCATGCGCAGGAGGCGCATCTTTTGGGTGTAGCCCCGGAAGGCGGCCTGGATCATGGTGGCGGCCCCGCTGCGCTTGGCGTAGCGCTGCCGGTAGAGCTTCTGGATCTTCTTGGCCGCCTCGTTCCGCTTCTTCGTCCGGTAGTCGCGGAAGGTGGACTGGATCAGCAGCGCCGCCTGCTCCTCGCGCTCGCGCTCAGGCTCGCTCGAGGGCGCCTCGCCGCCGCTCGTTGTTCGGCTGCGTCGGTCGAGGCTGTCGCCCTCGAGCTTGACCAGGAGGGAGAAGGCCTCCCAGAGCTTCTGGTACTCAGCGCTACCGCCGCCGCCGTCTCTCGTCTGCTGCGCCTCGCAGGTCTCCATCGGCGTCGTCGTCGTGGTGGTGGTGGTGGTTGTCGGCGTGGAGGTCGACGGCGGGTGCCTCATGGTGCTTTCGAGTGCGGCCAGCCGCTTGAGCACGTCCGCCTTGAACGTGTCGTCTGGTGCGGCACGTTGATGACGTCAGCAGTCTCGCCAGCACCAGCGGCGGCGGCGGGGGAGGGGAGTGGCCAGAGGCGCGTACCGTAGGTGGGCGTGGTCTGCGTCGGTGGTGCGACCACGGCTGCAGCCGCAGGCGGAGCGCCCTCCTTCGTGTCGGGCGCGCTCGTCGTCATCGCCTGGAATTCGCGGTATTCAAAGTGCACGACGTTGCTCACCACCGTGCGGTCGCCGAGCGTGATGCTCAGCGGGACGATGCCCGCAACATGCGACGGAACAAAGCACCGCAGTACTCCCTACACACACCCCCCCCGCGTGCAGCCAAGTGGAGTCAGTGATGACCGTTTGCGCCGCCGCTTGAGTCAAGCACCAGATGGATGGACGGATGCACCACGCACCGCTTGCACAAGGTCGGCGGGCACGACCACGTTGTCAAACATGCACGTCAGTCGCGTTCCTGTGTGGTGGCAACGACCAGTCAGCGACAGCAGTGCACACACGATGAAGCCGATGGTTTCGATATAGCGAGGCGCAGCAGGAACGCACCGGGCGCGGTGGGCGGGAAATGGCCGGTGATGAGCACCTTGGCGCCGCCCGTGACGTAGTCCCACTCGGGCGAGAGATCCTGGATGGTGGCTGCCGCCATCGGCTTGCAGTACTGCGCCAGCGTGTGGTGCTGGTACTGGCCGTAGAGGCTCTCCGCCGCCGCCGCCGTCATCATGACGGGCGACGGCGATCCGGGCAGGGGCGGCGGCCCAGCAGGCGGCGAGGCCATCAGGGCCATCAGCTCCTCGTCCAGCTGGTCCCAGTCCACCACCTGACTTGCGCTTGGCGCCGGCGCCGGCGGCTGCGTTGGCAGTGGCCGCAGTGGTGATGGTTGTGCTGGCTGCGGGTGATGGTGGTCGACCATGATGGCGGTGGGCTCCTGGAGGTAGTGGACGAGCACGGTGGGGTCGTCGGCCGACGTGGCGCCGAGGAGGCTGTAGACGCGGCGGTGGAAGGACCGGTTGGCCTCGGCCTGGACGTAGCAGCAGCGCAGCACCTCGACGCCGTCGACCTTGAGCCGCTCGTGGCACTCGAGCAGGCGCTTGCCGTCACGGCCGCGGCGCCAGACGACCCCGTCGAGCCGGTACTTGGTCACCTTGGGCCTGAACAAGAAGACCGATCCACCTTTTGTTGTGAATTGACGTTGGAATTCCAACGTTGCGATCAACGATCGATGAAGGTCACGTGAAGGTGTTGAGAATGGCAGGATTGAAAGATGAAAGATGAGAGATGAGAGATGAGAGACGTACTTGGTGGGCAGCGCACGACGTCCCTGTTGTGCGAGTAGCCTTCGGCCTTGTAGTTGCGCAGGATGTGAAGCACCTCGTGCCCTTTGAGCCAACGACAGGTGGCCTCGCGCAGGAGCTGGCCTATCGAGAGGTGCTCCCGCAGCGCCGTGGGGTCCATCTCTGATCTCCTCTCGACCGTCGAAGTATCAAAAAAGAAAAGGCCTGAAAAAGATTTGAGCAAATCGCACTCTCATCCCCTCATGCTGCAGCGCGCAACGGCACGGAACGCATCGTTGGGCAATGCGTTGGGTCTGAGAACCTCCTTCCTCCACCAACGTTGCCCACGGTACGTGCACCACTACCGGACGCGTTGCGATCTTTGAAATCGAGAATTAAAATCAGCGATTAAATTCATCTCACAAAGTACTGCAACTGGCTGTCAGGCTGCTGGTGCAGACGCCGGTGCGGCTCTACGCACCGCAACCGCCGCGCCGGAAGCCGCCGTCAGATAAGAAGCTGCTCGTCAAGAAGGAGAAGAAGATCCTGCGCAAGCTCACCAAGGAGGAAGAGAAGCGCGCTGCCGACGCCTTCTACAGCGCCCACGAGGCGCAGGAGGCCGCTGGCGCCACCGCCACCACTTCCACTTCCACTTCGGCATCGGCAGAAGGCGGTAGGCCGAGAACCAAGACGAAGAAAAGGGCCACCGACGGTGGTGATGGCGGTGCGGGCGAAGGAGCGACCAGCACAGGCAGCCGCTTCGGTAGGGACCAGCGGCTGGCGGACTCGCGGGAGGCGCTCGTCGAGCGGGCGCGGCAGCTGGCACGGCAGAGCGCAGCCCGGGCAGGCAGCGGGTTGGCTGGCGCCCGAGGCCGACGCAGGGTCGAGGACCTTCCTCAGGTAGAGCACTCCATTCGATCGATGCCCAACAGCAGCGTACTGACCGCTTGTCGTGTATCGTGTCGTGTGTGTCATGTGTCGTGTGCGTCTCGTATGTGTGTCGTGTCGTGTGGTGTAGAGCAATCCGTGGCTTCTGTACGCGAACGAGATGGGCGACATGATCGATTTTCCGGGACTGGAGCTGGTGGGCGCCGTGGCCGGCGAGGTCACTCCTCAACGACTTGACCGCGGTGACTGCATCAGTGCGCCCGAGGGAAGGTATGTGTGCGTCTGGCCTCCGCGGCCCAAGCGTTTGTCCCGAACGATGCCCCTTGTGACCGACACGCCCGCATTACTCAACTATTCTTCCCCCCCCCCCTAGCCGGTTGCTTACGCTCAGCCAACGAGCCCCGGTCGGGTATCAGAGGGACGACCAAGAAGCGGAGGTGCTCTCGGCCGACCCGAAGACCGACAGGGCGAACATGACGAAGCGCGACCGTGCATGGCCGCCCGAGGCGGTGGCGGTGAGCCTGCCGGCGCCCTATATTGCCACCCACTACACCTCCTTCAACTCTCTCCCCGGCGGACAGACCCTGCCGCTCTTTTTCTATACGCCCGTGTAGGTGCCCTCGCTGCTTCTCCCTCACAGGGCGATGACTGATGAGCTGTTGTGTGCGTGTGCGTGTGCGTGTGCGTGTGCGTGTGCGTGTGCGTGTGCGTGTGCGTGTGCGTGTGTGCGTTGCAGTGGCTGGTGGAAAAAGGGCTCCGACTTCCTGGTACCGGCGATGCGCATCGACGACGATCCACGCCAGGATCTGGAGCACTTCGAGGACGAGGAGATCATCGATAAAAAGATCCAGGAGAAGCTCGAGAAGTTTCCCGACAATAGGTACTACACATTGGTGTACTCTGCGCGCGCGCACACGACACGACACGACACACATACACACGCACACACAAGAGGTCTCATCATTGCCGGCCCTGCAGGTTCGTGCAGCACTTGGGGACGTGCGTAGCCAACTACTCGTGCCTGTCGGCCATCAACTTTTTCATGGGCCGGTGGGAGGCACGTACTGACCCACTCTCGATTCGTGCACGAATCGAAGGAGCTTTGGCCCATCACCACTCACCACCGCACACAATCGTCTGACGGGCCGTCAACAGATGCCGGTGCCGACATCACCGCAGAGCAATACGATGTGCCTGGGCTGTCCCTCCCTGCAGAAGGACCGGAAAGACCTCTTGGCACGCTACAAGCGGTACTTACTCCTCGCCTCCTTATTGCTTCCGATTGAGAGGTGATGAGTGAAAGACTGACTGGTCGCTTGTCAGCATTCCGTTCGTGCCCACGGCCGATGAGATCGTGGAGGTCGCGGTGGAACACTTGGCCAGGGCTCCCCACGCCATCATCGCGTACGACACCACTCTGCTCTACGCCCCGGCACACTTCGACGCACTCGAGGGCGCACTCGAGGGCGTGCAACGACAGAGACACATAGCTAAAACAAATGAGTGGCATTCGTCGTTCAACGCAGGTTCGGGCAGTCGTGCGAAGGCGAGCCACTCCTGCAGGCCGACCTCCTGTGCGAGGTGATCGCCAAGATCCGCCAGCGCACCAGGCGCGGCACGATTCATGTCAACACCAACGGCACGGTGCCGGAGGCGGTGGCGCGGCTGCGCGAGAGCGGGCTGGACAGCCTGCGCGTGGACGTCAACAGCGTGCGGCGGGAGTACTTCAATCGCTACACGCGCCTCAATTACGAGCCCGTCGTCGAGCGGCTGCGTCAGGCCGCGCGCGAGCGAATGGAGCGGGCCAAGCGCGGCGAGCCCGAGCCCGATCTCGATCCCGAAGGCGAGACGGCCCAGTCCCTGGAGCCCGACGACTCGTTTGACAAGGCCAAGGAGTCCCTCAAGGTCATGAAGGTACCGCCTGCCACCAATGACGCACAACGACACACGAAGCGGTCCGCTGACGCTTGCGAGCGGCTGCGGGGGGGGGGCAGGATCGGGGAGGATTCACGTCGATCAGGTACATGCTCCTGCCGGGGCTTAACGACGAGCGGAAGGAGGTGGACGAGCTGTGCCGCTTCATCGAAGAGACCCGCATCGACATGATCCAGTGGCGCAACATCGCTCTCGACCCCGAATACTATCTCACCTCCATCAAGTGCGTACACACCACACCACACCACACATTCCATTCACTCACTCACATTGTCATCGTCATCGTCATCATCATGACCACCGCTAGGTACGAGCCGCCAGCGTCGGTGGTCTATGCGGAGAAGCTGGGTGTGAAGCAGCTCATGGAGACCATCCGCGACAAGTACCCACACGTCAAACACGGCTACTACAATCCGTGCCTCGACGAGAAGGCCCACGGCTACAACCTCGCCACCGCGTCACCATGACCTGAGGTCGTACATACACATGTCACATATCATAGAACGCTGTAATCAAGAATGTTGTAGATCGTTCACTTCTCAAGCTCGATGACGCCAGTGGTGCTCCTGTTCTTCTGTATTGCAGCGATGACGTCCTCCATGGTCCAGATCCCGTCAGAGGTGATTGTGGAGAGGCACAGCTGGTGGTGCTTGCCCAGCTTCCGTGTACGCCTGCAATTGCTGTAGACGTGGGCTGCCATCTTGTACATGCAGCCATGCTCAAGCTTTCACACAGGTGGTGAGGTGAGCACAATGGAGGACCACCATCACCACTGGGCGTGAGCTGCTTTGCACCACCAGCAGCACAATGACTGGCAAAGTGTTGATTGGTGGGGGCTCTAATCAAGTGGTATATTGCACTGGTATTCCTGGTATGCGAAGCAACCATGCTTGAAAAATCGGCAGTAACAAAACACTTTGGCAAATGCTGGGTCAGTCCAGGGATAAATATCTCAAATAGCACAAACTCGAATAAATTTCAAAAAATGTGAAAAGTTTTATAAGGTCACAAGCAGTGGAATCAGTGTGTTCTGGCTGGGCCAATGGGGTGGTTTTGGGGTGTCGGAAGGTTTTCTTTCAGCACCAACCTGGCCCAATGGGGCCAAATGGCACAACCTGGCAAGGCCCCCATGCCAGGGTAGGTTGTGGTGGTGTGGGGAAGGTTGTTTGGTCATGAGGTCACAAGCAGCAGAATGAGTCTTTCTGGGGCCAGTGTGGTTTTTGGGTCTGTCGGAAGGTTTTTCTTTCAGCACCAACCTGGCCCAATGGGGCCAAATGACATGATCTGGCAAGGCCCTCATGCCAGGGTAGGTTGTGGTGGCGTGGGGAAGGTTGTTTGGTCATGAGCACCACAAGAGAAAGCCTCAATTGCCTTCACATGTTGTAGGCAGAACAAACAACCTGGCCAGGCAAGCCCTTGCTTCTTCAACTTGCTGAGTTCATTGAAACACAACCAGGCCTTCACTTCATTGCCTTTTTTCCTTGAATTTTTATTTTTATTTTATAAAATAAAATCACAAATTCGAAGAGATGGAAGGTGGTGCAGACATTCCGATTATCGATGTGGGCTGCTTCTTCGATGGCGGTGCAGACGAGAGCGCCAAGCGATCTGTGGCCACGCAGATTTACGATGCGCTGCACAACGTGGGCTTCATGTACATCCGAAATGCCAAGATCCCTTCGTCCCAGGTAGGACGCGTCCACCCCCTCCATCCCATGCTGCGGTGAGTCGCTTGCACTTGCACAGCATCATCTGCACAAAACATCTTTCGATTAATATGAAGATCTGATGAACTGAGGCGCTACACACAAAAGGAGGTAGAGGAGGCGTTTGCCCTGTCGCGTCAGTTCTTTGCGAGGGAGGTGGAGGACAAGGAGCTGTTCGCCTGGACGCCGGACAACATCGGCTACGTCGCTGTGCAGCGCGAGAGGTAGTGGACGTGCGCGGTGTGTCGTGCCGTTAGTCGTGTGCGTGCGCGTGTGGTGTGCGTGTTGTGCGTGTCGTTGGTGTCGTGTGCGTTGGTGTCGTGTGCGTGTCGCTGGTCGTGTCGTGTCGCTGACGCGAGCCACAATCGCTCGTGTTGCGCTACATTGGGTGCCAAGGCTGGACCCAACGAAGAAGGGAGATCTCAAGGAGGCCTTCAACGTGAACAACCACAGGCAGATGGACTCGTGGTGGGCCAAGCACCGAGCCGAGCTCGCAGCCGCCAAGGTACCACACCAACGCCCACTGTCTGCCGCGCCTAGTCTATTAACGTGCACTGCGCGACACGACACGACACGCCACGACACACGGTCTTTCGCAGACCGAGCGAACAGTCGAGGACATTGTGGGCAACGAGTTCCTTACGACGACCGCCAAGTTCTTCAACGCGTGCCATGTATGTACGCTCGGGCTGTGAGGAATGTGGGGAGTGAGAATCGCGTCTCAGCTGACGCGTGGGCGGATGGCGGTCTGGTGCAGGAGCTGGCACGCGTGATCCTCCGGATATTCACCTATTCGCTGGATCTCCCGGAGGACTTCTTCGACAAGCGACTCCACGAGCAGGCTCACACCCTGCGATTCCTTCACTACCCCCCGCTCGACGCCGCAAGCGTTGAAACGGCCAGCGAGCAAAGTTCGTACACGCACCACGACACGCGCACGCACACGCGCACGCACACGCACACGCAACACCGCACACGACACGACACGACACGACACGACACGACACGACACGACAAGCATGCAGCTGCTGAGACGCGCTTGATTGGTTGCAGCAAGGGCCGGTGAGCACAGCGACTACGGCGCCATTACGCTCCTGTTTCAAGACGACGTGGGCGGGCTCGAGGTGCGACGGAGCGACGATCAGTGGATCGAGGCCCCGTGCATTCCCAACACCATCCTCGTCAACACCGGTAAGAATCCCTGTGTGCGCATGTGCGTGTGCGTGTGCGTGTGCGTGTGCGTGTGCGTGTGCGTGTGCGTGTGCG
>CDFB01062123.1:4214-23863 GCA_000826425.1 Acanthamoeba lugdunensis | reverse complement strand
TGCTCGCATGGCCCAGATGCGGTCACTGCTGCAGCAGCAGTGGGCGCAGAGGGCAGGGCCAGGTGAGCCGGCGACCAGTGTCGCTGTGGGCCAGGTGGTGCATCAGGCGCGCCAACAAGTGCAGAGGTACAAGCGGGCGCCGCTAGCGATGCCGCGGCCCCCTCCAGACCCCGTCCCTTGCCATGCATACGTCTTGGTTGGCCTGTTTAATGTGAGCCGGCTGTGGCCTGCATAATGCATGGTCACGGTCATGTATCTTGAAAGAGATGGGAGGCACATGATGAGGGAGGAAGTGATAAGGCCATGTGGTCTGCCACACCATGGCCTCCGGACGCCCACACTCAGCAACACCCACCGGTTTCTCTGTTGGCCTGCCAACGGAGGGTCGACACTCCGGAGTTTATCTGATCCCCTTGTGTCTTGGTTGGCCCTTGCTGCTCCCCCCCTTGCTGAGGGTCAGGATGAGGGACCATGTGCCAGCATTTATCAGCCTAGTTGGGGGAGCCTTGGTTCATGCAATTGCACTGCAGCTGCGCGACCACAATAATAATTATTGCCATCTGTGCACCTCGCGCCATCTCCTGTGCGCCGACTGCGCCGGTTTCCAGAGCACAACTGCCATTTCTATCTCTATCCCAAGCGCCAGGTGGGCCGGCGTACGTGGGACTGTTTTGTTTGCACCTTGTTATTGTTTCCCTCGACCGTCACCGTGAAGCACCTAGGTGGGCTTGGCACAGCGCACGCTTTGACTAGAATGCCGCCACAATAACCTCACACAGGCCACACTGCTACAGATTGCCATGCAGGCCATCTGCGAAACTGGCGCCAGTTCAAGAGAGACATCAGGTCAATAACCGATGCTATTGATTGAAAATTCAAATCTGCGCCAACACCGAGATTCCTTTCGATTACAGAGGCGCTCTCGCCTGCAGTGTCAAAGGCCCTCACGCACTGCTCCCACTCTTGCGCAACTGTTTGCAGGCCAAAGGAATCGCAGTTTTAAACGGAGCCCTGGATGTGTGGGGCGCTGCATCTCCACTTCGGTACGGTCACGCCTCAAGATTGCCGGTTTGTCTCCAATCCAGGACGGTCCCATGTAGTAGTGTCGTTGGATCGCCGCACGGCAGGTGGACGGCGCCATCACCGCCGAAGGAACACCGACCGCCCTGGCGCTACTGGACAGCCGGTTTTCGGGCAATCGGCCGCAGCACAGGGCGCTGAGGTCGGCTATGAAGGTGGACCATGCGGAGAGGGGGCAAGGCGGCTCGGGTGACGACACCCACGACTAGTGCCACTCTGCCGGCTCGGACGGGCCTGCTCCAGCCAACCCTTGCTGGTGTGGTTGTTCCGACCTCGCTCCACAGGGACAGGAGGGGTGACCGGGAGTGTGGCCGACCCTGCGCGGTGCCTTGTGGACTTGTTGATGGCGCGGATTTGACCGGTCCGCCTCTACAGAACAAGGGCTTTCTTCACGGTGGCGACATGTTTGGGCTCCGAGGCAGGCTTACAATGCGGGCGAGCAGCCATTGACTTCGGCGTATGTTTGGGGTCAGAGGGAAGCCACACAATGCTGGGGCGGGGAGAGGAAGAGCGCCCTGGCCATGGCAGCCAAAAAGGAGCCAGCGTCTTCCGTCGGGACGCGGCACGCAAAGCGGAGCGGACAGAACCAATTAGAGGCCCCGTTGACGATTAATCCATGTGCTCCCACAGATCGGGTGGCTGGCCAGAGAGGAAGTAATCGTCCCCCGCCTTCCCCCCTCCCGATTCAGGCCAATCAGCACGTTATTGGTCGGCCTAATCTCCACTGGAACCTGAAACTGGTGAGCGACGAATAACTCTTTCACAACTGCAGCGCCATGCACAGCCTCAACACCAGTTTCTCGGCCATGGTCCCCATAGGTCTCCTTCTTCTCCTGGGCTTGTGGACTGCAGGCTCAAGTGGTCAGGACTCCTGCGCCTGCAAGGTGGTTACCAATTGTGTAGATCCATGCCCCTACACGACCAGCTTCCTCGACTGCCTCCAGCAATTTTGCGATGTCTGCGGCGGTGAGTCCCAGGTGACCTCTACATGCCAGGACACTCTGAATTGGCTGGAGAACAAGTGCGGAACCGACTGCGGCCTTTCCTGGTTGCGGCTGTATCGGCTACCGCTGATGACCAGATTCTATGTTGAGGGCTCCACCCGCGCAGCCGGTGCAGTTGGCCATGTTATGCGTGAACGTCAGGTTGAGGAACGGCTGCCAGTTGTCATGGTAGGTCCAGCCGCGGATAGGCTGGGGAGAAGACGGCGTCCTCGGGGCAGAGGCTGATAAACACCGCTCCGCCCTTCCCACTCAAAGCGGTATTGGTGGCGAATGTCCCGCCCACGAGTCGGCGGTGTCTGTTGGCCACGGTTGCGCCCGGGTAGCAGTAACTGTCCAAACTGACCGCGCCGCCATTGAGTCCGGCCGCGTTGCCTGGGCGTGGGAAACGCGAGAGTTAGCCGACGACACTGAAAACCAGTTGCCATGTTATCATGTTGTGGCAGATGGGCGCCAGAAGCGACAAGGGATGTTAGAGAGAAGCCGCTGAGCCAGAAGGGAAGGACGAACCAATCATGACGTTGTCCTCCAGGGTAATGGTGCCGTCAAACGTTTCAGTCCTCTGAAACAACAACTGCCACCGCACTGCGCCACCGCTGGCCTGAGGGTTGGTGGTGCTGTTGTTATGAAAGTGGTTGCCTCTGATGAGCACACTGCTGGCCGAGACGGCAGAAAACCTCTGCAGTAACAGACCGGCGCCAAGGCGCCCCTGGCCCGTGTGTTGTTCTCCACGACGAGACCGGAGCCGACCGGAGTCGAGGGCCGCTGCCATGCCTGGACCGTCGCCGCGCTTGACGTTCCCTTGCACATGATTCCCGACACTCCTGTCTACATAAGAATAGGATGGTATAGTGTATGGTGTATATAGTACAGTATAGTAGTACTGTGCTGTATAGTAAAGTGGTGTGTTGTATAGTGTACTGTATTGTTGTTGTGGCTAGAATAGAAAAGTATTGGTATAGTCTGGTAGTGCATTTGTTGTGTAGGTGATGCAACTACAAAAGGCTGAAGGAAGCCTGGAGGGGACAAGAGGGTGAGCAGCACACCGACAACCCTTGGCCACAGCCTGGAGCAGCTGGATGGGATGGCATTTTTGCTGAGCCAGATTGGTGCAGCAGTGCATGAACCTTGCCTTCCATTTTGGTGTGTCAGCCCCTCTTGGTCTGTGGCTGGCCTTGGTTGCTGGCATAGCAAACCCCCACTTATTGTGGGGATCTAGCCAGTGGCACATGTTGTACATGGGGAATTGGTTGTTGTTATCTATGATCAGGAGCAATCACCAACAGTGTAGGCAATGGGCCATACCCTAAACCCTAAAAACCCTAATTCAAGATGAAACATCCACCACAACCAAAAGTTGTCACTCTTTCAAAGCCATCCAGTCCTTGTCACCTACCACAAGCTGGAGAGGCATGGTGTTGGGCCACAGAACCTTCCTGATGTTTTGGCCTTCCTTGTGTTTTTTCACCTGTGCTAACCCCCAGCCACTGGAATGGGTGCTTGGATGAAGGAATCAGCCCACATCCAGGCACTGGAAAAACAACTTTCAAGAACAGAAAGATGACCAAAACCTTAGACAATCCTCCTATCCATGCTCCCCCAAAGATGGCTGAGTATCTCAAACTGCCACAGGAAGGTGTGCACCAGAAAATTGGGAGGCTATTGTCCCTCAATAGCCGAAAGACTGGTGGGGGGGGTGATTAGGAACAGAAATTACGTTGAGAACCCCTATAATTGTCGACTGCACGATCGTGGCAAAATGTCAGGATATTTGGTGGATTGGTTTTCTTATTCCTTTCTCAGTGCACTATTGCAGTCGGCCTGAGGCCCGCTGACTGTTGCTGTTATTCTTCTCGCCCACCTACCATTCCATCTTGGTTGCAATGGCCGCTACTGCCTTCAGCCGTGATGTCTTCAATGCATTGCAGCACATCTCCGAAAGTGCCAAGTGGTCGCTCAGCGAAGGGGTCAAAGCCCTCGGCGACGTAATTTCGCACCACAAGATGCAGCATTTAACGGGCGCCATCCGTCTGCACCACCATTTCCCCCTCGAGGAGAACGAGAGGATAGTTGCCGAAGTGCAGTCGGACACTTTCATCTCCGTGAAGCCCGTCGCCGTCTCTGCTACGGAAGAGGCTGGCCTTATTCCCTACCAATGGAAGTATTCCGTAGAGGAAGGCGCCTGGTTTCCGCTGCAGTTCTTCCGTGCGAGTAAAGAAACCGCTGCCATCCGCGATCGTGCATTCGCCATCTTCTCCAACGTGCCATTCCTCACCGACGTGGCCAACGTTCTCTGCAACGTGGAAGGAGGAAAGGCAGATCAGATCGGCCTCTACGCGCTCTATGAAGACGTTCTGAAGGGGAGTTCCGAAGGCCTGATGGAGTGGACCTACACTGACTTGAAGAAGCAGTCCATCTTCCCGTACAAGGCTGAAGAAGGCGGGGAGCCGTGGAGCGAGGAGCGCGGGACGTCGTGGCGTTTCTCGGAGAATGGCGACGGAGTTATCCGCGTTTTCTGCTCGTGCTACTGCAACGACCACCCGCATAGCCACCGCTCGTGGGACGACTCTCTCCAGCGGAAGAGCGCCTTAGCCGGGTCGAAGCCGGCGACCTGATGAGGCCTTGCCAACTACTGCACGGGGAAAGTTAGAGAAAAAGCTACGCTGAACACGGAAATGATTTCATCGTTTTTGTTCCCCCCCCCCCTTGGGTCCTCCGGGAGAAAACCCCTTGGCGTTGCTGATCCCCCCACTCTCTCAGACCGCACCCTCCTGGTGAGTGGTAGTGGGTGTGCCAGCCACTGCTCAACAGGCCTCCCTCTTGCTGAGGTGAGCTTTGCTGTTGATTTGCTTGCATCAGGATTTGTTCACAGCTTGCCCAGCTGCTTGTTCACCTGCGCCAAGAGCTCTTCGCCCATGATCTGTTTTGCAGCTAGCGAATGGTGCGCTTGGAGAAGGAGCGCAATCATTGGCATTTGATGGACAACCCACAACAGCGAACAAGAATGTTGCACAGGTCAACAGGAGCGCAGATAAGGAGGGAAGTGGGAGGTCACCAGTTGAGAGCTGCCATGAGATAGGCCCCCTTGATGTCCTCATCAGTGAAGCAGCATGATGGGCCATAACATGAAGTCTCATGTTTTTCATGTGAGAGAGAAATGTCTGGTCAGTCTTGATGATGTAGGTGAAGGTGGAGAACTGCTCACCAGGTAGGGAACTCAAATGTTTGCTTTGCAGCAGTGCAGTATAAAACTACCACCAAGTCCAAGTGAGCAGCGCGACCACACCAGCCATCCACCCCTTGTGGAAATACATCGACCAAGCCAACCCTGACTCTCCAGCCTGGGGCAAATATGAACCCTGAAAGCATGTACTGGCTGAACATGCTCTTGAGCTGATGCAGCCCAACGATAATGCAGCCGTGACTCATCAGCATTTCAAAGCTGAAGGAGAACAGGGAAGACAGCACTACAATGAAGAGCCCAAATCTTGAGAATGCAAGCAGGACGTAGAATGGAAGGTGGAGCCAGCAATGTAGTGGAGCACACACACTTCTGCCCACCTCTACAAAGTGGCAAGTCAAACATGCCAACACCAGCTGCACTGGCCACCACTGATTCCTCAACACATTCTTTACACCACTTGGTCATGACAGCAATGCCAGTGGGCAAGCCCCCAGCTAGGGATACTGTAGGTTTCAGATACAACTCTTCTTGGTGGGGGTAGAGAATAGAGCGCGCTGCAGGCTCTCCACCAACAGGAAAGCCCTAAGGGTCAGTCAAGCGCCGGAGTGAGGCGGCCAGGAGTCTCTATCGCACGCACGCTCCCGTTGCTTGCGTCCTAGAACACACTTGACGGACACACTTTCAGCATGGGGACACATGATTTTACATCGCCACCAGCTCGCCAAGAGGCACTCTTAAGATTGCAGGATGGGAATCCTTGCTGGCCGCCGGGGCATTAGCCTTTCGCTTCAGACCAGCCACTGGTTTGGCTTCTGAGAGCGGACATGTAGCAGAAGAGGACGATGAAGAAGTGGTGGCCCCCACGATGGGCTTAGCTGCTGACGATGCGGAAGAGGAGTAAGGGGTTGTTAAAAGTTGTGCTGACTGGCGTGCCATCCAGTTTTGAAGCCGGATCTGGGGAAAGGGGGCTTCGGCACCTCGGGCTCAGATTTTGTCTGGTTTGGCCACTGGGGCTCGCCTCCTTTTCCGTGGGCTTGCCCTTGCCCTTGATTGAGAACTAAAGGCTGGTTTCTCCAACTGCTGTCAAGGCGCTTGGCTTGTTCTGTTGAGGACCAATTCAATCAACACGATCGTCGTGTGCTTTACCATCACCGTCAGTTTTACGGTCCAACACCCCCAACCCATGGGTGGCGACCAATTGGTCGCTCTGTGAGTGCGCACCCGATTTTGAGTGGCATTGCCACTACAAGTTAGCCGCACTCGCAGTCACATTCAGGTGCTTTTTTTTTTTTTAAACTCCCAACTTTTTCTTGGGTGGATTGGTGGCAGCTGAGCAATATCAGACACTTTTTCCTACCAAAGCCCCTCTGGCACATGACAGTCATGGTGCCATTTACAAAGCCCACATGGCTCTTGCCAGAGCATCACCACGAACCGCTTGGCTACCTCCAGTGAGAGGATGCCATGAATACAAGACAGCGCCATCACCAACCACAGAGGATGGTCTCACCACTCAAACCTCAGGATTCTACCACCACCTACGAGAAGATCTTTTTTTGAGCATCCCCATCCAGGGAGGGCTATCTATTCCTAACAATGCTGGGCATACAAGCAAAATGCATAATGCGGACAACACCTCCCCTGGAATTGAGAGCACAGCAATGCTGATGATGGTTAATTTGCTCACTCTCCTCGCCTGATGATGGTGGCAGCAGATTTGGCAGGCGAGATTCTTCAGAAATTTGTTTGTGTGGCAGAATCTCTCTCTTCGTGGGTTTCAAATCGGCTTTTTTATTTTTTCTCTTTGGCAAACGGGCGATGGCAGCAGGAGAGAGTCGTATGGTGGATGGGACGCAAGGGGGATGAAGAGCAAGGGGAAGGCCTTGGGTTGTGCGCTGGTCTCACTTTTTATTATTCGCGCTGGTCTCACCGCATTGGTCGATTTTTGCAGCACTTTTTCTTTGAGCCCTCGCACAGGCAATAAAAGGCCTTGAAAAGGGTATGAAGAGCCTTGTGCAGGAGAGCAAGGGAAAGCCCTTGCTTTTCAGACTCAGTCTCGTCCCATTGGGTCGCTGTGGTTGTAAGGGTTGCACTCCTCGCACTAGCAAAGGGAAATACCTCCTGGTGGTGGTCCCCAAGCCCATTTAAATCTCGTCAACACCCCGGAGTTTATCAGGTCAAATAGCCTTTGTTGGCATGCTTGATGGGGGTTGCTGAGTGTGGGTGTCCGGAGGCCATGGTGTGGCAGACCACATGGCGTTATCACTCCTCTCTATGACAAAACTCGCCAGTCGGTTTTCCGTCGACCACACCAAGCCAATTCGCCTGTCCCAGGCCTAGACTCTCCCAGCGACACCATGATACTCGGGTTTCTTGCGGATGGCAGGTTCACCGTCCGTCCTGCAGACCTCTTCCCTTTGACTTTGGCCAGATGCGGGGGTTCCCAGATTGCCATCATGAAGCGACCTCTAGCGGCGACGCTCCTGAAGGAATAACCGCGTGAGATGTCCCCCTCCTCCGCTCAAGGCTTCACGAATCGAAGGAAACTGCCGCTAGGCCAGACCCGCCCTCGTTGAACAGGGATTTTTGCTAACCACTTTCGTGTAGCCTGTGGGACCATCCAAAGTGCCAGCACCTCGCATACATCGCAGGTGGGTAAGGCGCTACGGTGAGTAGCACCAACAGCAAACAGGGATTTCGACCAAGCTGCCGACAGAGACATCTCCAGTAAGTAGTTGACCTATATTCGCGTCACACCTTCTCTGCCTCTCCCGTCATGCCAGGTTCGCTCGAGGGCGCCTTTCTCTGTGACCAAGTATTCTCTTCCGGGGCGTATCGTAGTTTCAAAAGACCAGTGGGGGGTGATTGGCAACAGAAATTACGTTGCGATCTGAAACCCTCTACTCGTCGTGTCCTCTCCCTGTGCTACCAATCCATTTTCGACCCTTCCAACAGCGACAACCACTTGCCCACCGGACCCCGATTTGGAATGTCAAGACCTGCACCTTGGCTTGGCTTCCTCTGCCCGAACCAGTGGCAGCATGACCAGCGCTTGCGGGTTTACCTTACTTACCTTCTCGTGTTGGCCGAGGTCCGCTCTCAGATCACCCGCGTGTAGCGATGCCCAGGTGAGGCGCTCGTCTCCAATCTCCTTGCTTCGCTCCATGCAGCAGGAGGCTCGTCGACGAACAACTGCCGCCGCCAGGGTAGATACTCTCGAGCGTACCCACTGGCACAGGAGCACGCAGACGATGGCCAGGGCGGTCAGGGGGGTCGTTTTTCAGCGCCAGGTAAAAGGCATGGCAGAGCGCCGCGGCAATTTGGTCCCCTATGGACGGACCCCTCACGGCTTCCTCGTCGACGACGGCGTCGAAACATTGCTGGCGGAGAGCAAAGGTCATGTCGTCTCCGCGGTGGTTGGTGCGCGTGATGGCGGTGAAGCGCTCCGTGGTCGCATCGAAGCGGACGTCAAAGAAGCGCCAATATCCGCCTTCGCCGGCTCCGTGGATGAGTTGCTCCACGACGTCCGCTCTTGACAACGGGGAATCGGGCTCGAATGTTGGCAACACCGGCCAAGCGTGAGCTCCTCGCTCCGGCCCACCGCGCGAAACTTCCGAATGTGGACGTACTGCTTGTACGACCGACCAGTGTAGGCCGTGTCGATGGACAAGCAATGCGCCAACAGGATGTCGCCGCCTCGGCATGCCCAGTACGCGAGGTGGCGGACAAGCCGATCCCAATCGGGGTCGTCGTCGCTGTGCGGAGTGATCAAGTCCGAAAACGCCTCCAACTGCATCAACTCGGGGAAACTTCGCCATTGATGGTTCTCGGTGGAAGCGTTGGCGAGCGCGTGAGAGCCTCCGAGCAGTAGATGCACGGATTCCTGGTCGAACTCGATGCTCAATCCGTATGCTAGTACGGCAAGGCAGTCGGCCACGGCGGCTCCGATTTCGGCCCACAGCGGAGGCAAATCGGGGCGCCATTTGGGGAATGGGCGCCAGATGGCCCGTCCGCCTGGATGCGGCGGAGCGGCCAAGGCATGTATTGCGTTGACGAGCGCCATTCGACGTTGGTGATTCCCGCGGCTGCCGCCAAAGGTTCGGTAGGCCCTGGGCCCTTGGCTTGCGCGAGAACACCTCGGCGTCAGACCGTTCAATGAGCAGGCCCAGCCACCACATGGTCATCGTTCTCCAGCGCGAGTGGTTCATGGTGCGTAGCATGAAGGAGGCCCACTCCCACCCGTCGCCATTGTCGACCAGGCGCGTGTAGAGATCGTTGGCAGGTTCGAGTTGGTTAATGGCCGGGGAGGATTCGAAGGCTTGTTGCTTGCGCGAACGCTCGTCGGGATCAACCGTCTGGGCAATGTCAAGAACGACCGCCGCGAGGCACCGCTTGACAAGGCTGGCCTTCCACTTTTCCACCCTGGCCTGGGCCTCTGGCCTGTTTCGCTTATTGGTTGGGCACGCAAGGGTCATTGGTCGCACGGGTTGCGAAGGAGAGAGAGAGGCCAACGAGCGCGATGTGGGTTCCCACCCAGAAGGTCGACGTGGACTCCATCGCGAACCATCGTGGAAGGTGGGACTCTTTTCTGGTATCGAACATGACCCAAAAAATAATGCTGCCATTCTGCTCCATTTCCTTTGGACGCTTCCTGTGCTCCTCCCCAGGTTCCCTCCTAACCCGAATGCCAATCAACTGCGGGACATTGTATTACCCAGAGCCGCCTACAAGCCGTGCGCATAGTGAATGCCAGCATGAATAAAGGTGAATAGATCGTGAAGAAATCGGTGAGCCAACAACTCCAATCCTTTTGCGCAAGCAACGACCTTGATGATCAGGTAGTGCCGTAGCTATCCAGGTGGACAATCCCATAAAGTAGAAACAAATTGAGCACTGGTGACAGCTGCAATGTGAACTGCCGGCAAGTCACTTGAGTGGCTCCTCACTAGATGGAAGTGCGCACCACACGAGTCATCCACTTCTCTCCGCTCTGCTTTCATTGTTGTCGTAGAGGCCGTCTTTTATTCGCAAAGCATCCCCTTGCCTTGTGTTTGTCTTCGCTGGTTCCCAAGCACCAACAAAACAGGAAAGGAAAAGGAAGGGAAAAAGAGCAAAAACAAGAAGAAACAAAAAAACCGCCAACCAATGGGACGAGACGAAGCCGAAGGGCAAGGCCTTCCCCTTGCTCTTCCCTCACTACAGCGCCTCCTTCGTGGTGCAGCCCTTTCGTCCGCCGGCAGTGGGCCAAAGGAAAAATAAAAACCGCCACAAGAAAAAAAACCAACCAATGCGACGACGCCGGAAGAAGGCCCAAGGCCTTCCCCTTTGGGGGGGGGGGCTCTTTGCTCCCTCTCGCCCCTTTCATCTTCTTCTTCGTGCCCCTTTGTCTCCCCGTCCAGTGAAAATAAAAAGAAAAATAAAAATAAACGACCAACCAATGGGGACGAGAACCTTGAAAAGCCAAGGCCTTCTTCCCCTTGCTTACCCCCTTGCTCTTCACCGCTTCCCCTTGCTTCTTTCCCTTCCGGCCCCGGCAAGGGAGGAGGGCAAGAAGGCGTGACAAATAAAAAGAATACTAAAACCCGCTGGCAAAAGTCAGACGAGAGCAGCGGCAGAGCGCAAAAGCAAGGCCTGGTTCCTTCCCCTTGGGCTCTCTCCCTTCGGCTTTGAGGGGACTCCCCTTGTTCTTCCCCCTTCGTCACCAAATTCTGAAGAGCAAGGAGATTGCATTCGCATTCGCATTCGCGGACTGGCATTGTGCCCAAATTGTGCGCATTGTATTCGCACTCGCATCTCCTTGGTGCATGCCGGTTCGACCCTTTGCTGACTGCTCAGTCGTTGCCCAAGACGAACAAAATTGGCTCTTCACGCCGCTATTATCTCCACTCAAGCCACCACTCCAAGTCGTTCCCCACCGGCTTGGGTTCAACAAAGCGCTCGTCAGTATAGAAGCGCATGGCGGCAACGTCCTTGTCCACGGGCATGAGGGCAGAGTGATGGGTTATGATGCCACTCCCCGTCGTATCGGTGGTGGTGTAGGCGAATCGCCTGTTGTTCCCATGGAGGTAAGAGTTACATCAATAAACCAGTTTTTCCACCGTTACAACTCCAACAGCTGCTCGTGTGACGAGTTCCGGCTCGTATAGAAGTTGCGTATGCACCATAAACGGATGAATCAACGGCTAAGCACCTACCACCTGCTCATCACGCACTGCTGTGGGGGCGGGGGCGGGGGAAGATGGCAGGGGCGCCGCACTGTGCCAACGTGCCCACGCTAGATGTCTTAGTAGTGAAACACTGTGGAAGCCCAATGGGGATCACAGCCTGGTGGCACCGCCAGAGGCAACTAACCATTGACCTACGGCTGATTGGTCGCCCACTGGCACTATCAGGGGAAGGTGCCACAGCGTGATGGCCCCACCTCCTGCACCCTGCAGCGATCGTTAGACTAGCAAGAGAATACCCGAGGCCTTACAGTCAAAGGGGACGGCCCTGGTGCACCTGCTTCTCCTTGCGAGATGCATCGTTGGAGCGCCACCGCCCCACAGTCGGACAGCAGCGGAAACAGCGGCAGTACCGCCTATGATATTCCTTATCAACCCATCTTCGACGGCAACACCAGGTCGACTGTCTCGACCGGTCGTTGGGGCTCCTTTGAGCAAGAAAGCCTGCCGCGCTCCTTAGCGCCTCTTTTTCGCTACCCTGGAGGAAAGCGGGCAGAGATCAAGCACTATGCGCCGTTCATCCCCCAGCGCGGCGAGTTTGACCTCTACGTGGAACCCTTTGTTGGAGGTGGCGCCACCTACTTTCACCTCAACCATCCGGGGGCCAATGTCATCGCCGACGCCAATCCGCTGGTGATCAACTTTTACGAGCAGGTGCAGGCAGGCCGAGGACCCCTGCTGGCCTCTCTCGTGGAGCGATACCCCAACACCGAGGCCAACTACCTCTATATCCGCGACGCCCTCGTCGCCGGTGGGCAGCCCCTGCTCGAGGCCTTTCGGTTCTACTACCTGCGCCAGACGTGCTTTCGCGGCATCGACCAGTACGACCGGTGGCGTCGCTTCAACACCGGCTGGAACCGCACAGCCAACGGGCGCGTGCCTTCGTGCTCTCGGCTGCTGGACCCCTCCTACGCGAGCCTCCTTGGGCGCAGCCAGGTGCGGCTGGCGTCGTTCGAGGACACCATGGCCGAGCACTGCGACTCTCCCGAAGCCTTTCTCTTTCTCGACCCTCCCTACATGGGTTTCGATCACTACCCGGGCGCTCGCGTCCATGGCCACGAGGAGCAGTTTGGCCGACGGGAACACGAGATCCTTTTCGACCTGTTCGAGGAGTCGCGTGCGCGGTGCCTCTTGATCGTGGCCGACTCGCCGCTGATGCGCGAACTCTACCGCGGCTACGTGAGGGCGGCCTATGCGAAAAACTACAACATGAAGCGCAATCAGCAGGTGGCCTGTTCCACGCACCTCATCATCACCAACTACGCCGCGTAGGCCACCAACACCATTGTACAGCAGAGAGTGCATCAAGCGTTTTCTGGTGGCTCATAGATTGAGGCCGTTGGAGAGACCCTCTCAATGCACGACAACCGAGTTACTCGCAACGGCTCTGGGTGGCAAAGTGCAGTTTGAACCTGCCTCCAGTTTTATACTTCCCCTGGTCTCCTTGTCTGGCAAAAAACGCAAAAATAAAAAAACAAATAAAAGGGAAAAAAACGCTGGAAAAATGCCAACCAATGAGAGAGGGCCAGCGGCCAGAGGCCTTCTCTCCTCTTGCTCTTGAGTCCTCCTGCGGCTGCTGCTGCTGCTTGGTCGCCTGCTTCTCGTCTTCCTCTTCTCCACCTGGGTAGCAGGCGAGGGCGAGGAGGGGGCGGAGGGAACCATCGGCAGGCAGAATGCGAAGAAGCGGAAGGAGGCCAAGAAGAAAGTACTGGTCCGGATTCAGGGATGTGCAGATGGTAGGCGACCAATCCCGTTTATAAAATGGTTGCCGAGTGTTACTTACCCGGCGACAAGCTGCCGCCCTTTGCTTTCGCCGGCACGAACTCTTTGTTCAGACTTTGCGCACACCAACCCACCACACACCCCGAATGAAGCTGTTCACGGGATTCGCTCTGTTTCTCTTCGCTTTGCATTGCGTCGCTAGCCAGGTAAATGTGATGTGACTCGCTTGTGTTGGGTTGAAAGTGAGAGGAGCCTAATCTCAGTTGCCTCTTGCATTCAGGACGGCCGTTTCCTTCTCGCTCGCTCGGATGCCGGTTCTCTCACCACCGGATGTTTGGGGGATGCTCGTGATCGCCTGTTTAAACACTCGCTCAAGGATGCCGATCTGTTCTCGCGGGGCCTCTTCCTGACCTGGGGCGTGTGGCCCCGCCGAGACCGTTCGCGGTGCTTACTTGCCCTCGCGACTCCTGGCTTTTGTTCCCAGCGTCCGCACCCAGAAACTATGGCTACCCTGAAGAAGGGAAAAAAAGACAACCAGGAAATGAAAAGGGAAAAAGAGCAAAAAAAGCAAACCAATGGGACGAGACTGAGCGAGAAGCACCGTTGCTGGACCAATGTGGCCCGACTGAAAAAAAAAAAAACGAGCAGGAAAGCCAGACCGGAAAAAAAAACCAAACAGGAAAAAGAAAGAGGAAAAGACCAGAAAACCTCCAACCAATGAGATGCGATCTGGCGAAAAGCAAGGCCTTCCCCTTGCTCCCCCTGGCTCTTCTTGCCCCTTTCATCCCCTCCGCCTCTTCGTCCCCCAAAGGGAAAAATAAAAACCAGCTGCCACAGGAAAAATCGACCAATGCGTAGTCTTGTCTCATTGGTTGGCCTTTTGGGCATTTTTATTTTATTTTTTATTTTTTATTATTTTTTTAACCAGACCGAGGTTGAGGGAGTGAGGGTAGAACTGAGACAGTAGACTTGTGGAGTCGGCAATATCCTCAAGGCTTGAGTACACTGCGCCAGTGCTGTGCCTCCCGAGTCCAAGGGTGGCTGTGCTGAGGCAGTGAACATGAGCATCTGCATTGCCGGGGCACCCAAGATGAGGACCCTTCCCATGATATGGCTCTGAGGACTAGTGGGTGGAGGAGGTGAAGACTTGGCGACTTGGTGCGCCGCCATCACAAGGAGACAGACCGACGTTGAGGAGCACACAAGCAGTTTCATCGCTGCCATCACACTTCACCAGGGCTCACTCCCCTTCTTGTAGTCTTGCCATTTCCTTGAGGTCATTATTGTTGTGGGCTCAGCTTGTTGATGGTGCTGTTGACTGAACCTCTCCAGGTATCAAGCAGAAGGGTCATGTTTTGGCTCAGCTTGCTTTACCTGTGAGCAGAGAATTGAGGGTGCGACTGCATCTTGTGGCACTGTCATCAGACTTGTTCACACACAAATGAATGTCAGCCCTGCTGGAACTCTTCCCCTGCCAGTCCAGCATTAATGGAGGCATGAAAGCCGTGTATGAAAGCAGTGCAGAGCAGCCAAGGCCGAGAATAAAGGCAGCGCCAGCCCTCAGGAGACCAGCACTTTCATTCAGGCCATGGACACCGCATTGGCTCCACTTCAGGGATGACCAAGCACCAAGTGCCATCAACTTGGTGGTGCATGTTCAGTTCCCTTTGCTTTATTGTTGCTTTGGGTTTGGCAGCCTCCATTGAAGCCGGCATCAACAAGGTGCCAGACAAAGAAGGCGAGACCAAGTGCATCAGGTGGGGCTGCAAGGCAATGTGCTCTGTACAGGCGCAAGCATACTGTAAGAGGATCATTTGAAACAAGCACTCTCTGTTGCCCAGGTACAGGGACACTTGCTTTTTCAACCAGCACCATATATATAGTACTGACCTGTCAGTGACTCAAAATGGTGGCCCTTGGGAAGTGCAACATCTTTGTTGACTTTCATCAGATTGAGAGGCTTGAGGGGTGGGAGAGGAGTTGAAATGGTTTGACCCCACATGTTACTCCCCTTCCCCAAGAAGTGGTATGGAAAGAGAATGAGCACAATTCAGGCACTGCTTTTGTAGAATGTCCAGATTTTTCTCCCTTTTATTGGCATTGTTTCTCTCTTGGTTTGAATCCCACCACTTCTCAACTTCCCCACTGCTAAACCGACTGACAAAGGCCTACCATCTCTACGCAGACGCCCCTGAGGACCAAGTGCCCTTGAGAACAGATGGAAAACCACTCAACAAAGTCAAAGAGGAGAAGATGACCCCAGGCTGTGGAAGAGGTCAAGGTTGACGCCACACTGAACTTCACACTTACATGTCGTGAAGCCAAAGGAGCAAACGCAAAGGCCTCACCTGTGCCACAGGGTGGGGTCTTGTGTCCTCGGCCCCCCATGCAGGTCAGCTGGGAGCGCGAGGTCGAATGCAGAGGCGCTGATGCTCCTGCGCGCCAGACCTTGCACATGTATCTGCTGCCCAAGGCGGAAAGGGTCCACACCATGTCCAAGTGTGTCTGAGCACTCAGGCCAGCAATGTGATGGTGCTTTGTGCAGACAGGAGGGTGCAGGGGTGCTATGTCATGGACCTGACTATGACGGCGTGCGTCTGGGCCAGCAGAGGCTGCCGGTGGCCGTTCAGGTGATATCCCTGAGGGGCAACTGCTGTGCATGGTGTTACTGCAGCTGGAGCCACACCCCTCCTTCAGGCCTCTCCAGCCTCTGCAATCTCACCACTCACTCACCCACACTCCTCTCCCTCGTCCGGGCATCCTCGCCACAGACGCCTGGAATAGAGCGTCCTTGAGGAGGTCCCTGGTGGCGTTGGTGGCTTGGAGCCACATAGGTGCCATCTTGCGACAGGGTCTGCATGGGCATGTGAGAGCACCTCATGCTGGCTAGCATGGTCTCAAAGTGGCAGGTGTGTGCCATTGTTGCATCAGAAGAGAGGCACACCTCCCTCGCCACTCATCAGATGAGACTGCCTGCACATTGTGGTGCTGCATGCAAGCACCATTTTCACACACACCGACAGCCTTTGCAGATATCAAGTGCACAATTTGTTTACAATTTCTTCGCTACTTGCTGGTCAGTCTCTGCCCACAGCCCAGTGGTCTTGGTGTTTAACCCTGATGGGGGGCCCAAGCCCCACTTGGCGCCATCTATGGAGGGATCTGCTCGGTTGAAATATATAGCACCTCACACTGGCCATCATGGACTCAAAGGTGCAGGTGGGCCTTGTTACGCTGAGTGGGAACGGACGTCGCGCTTGGCCTGGCACCTTACCGCCAAGAAGAGAGGAAAAGGAATGGGAAAAAAGGCCAAAAAAAACGCCAACCAATGGGACGCGAACACGAAAAAGCAAGGCCTTCCCCTTGGGGCCTTGCTCTCCTGCCGTCCTCCTCTCTTCGGCACCAAGGCCTTCCCTCCCCTCGTCTCAGTTTTCGTCGCCTCTTCTTGCGCCAAGAGGGAAAATAAAAAACCGCTAGAAAAAATCGACCAATGCGGTAAGACTGAGGCCACACGCAAGGCCTTGGTCCACGCGCAAGGCCTTCCCCTGGGCTTTGTCCTCAACCAAGAAAAGAAGAAAGAGTAAAACCGGTAACCGCTTGCCTCTTGCGTCCCTCCCCTCCCCTCCCCTCCCCACCCACTTGCGCTTTGGAGTTGAGGGTCGACTTAAAAAAGTGAGACACGCCATACAGGACGTCGTGTGTTCGTGAACGGGGCAAGAGAGAGAGAGAGCGCGTTATCTCTCCTCGAAGGCGCCCCTTCTCCGTGACCCAGATTCGAACCCTGAACTTCTCCCTGGTGTTGAGCCTGCCGCGCACCGCGAACTCTGTGTGCGTGTCCGCGACGATCCGGATTGTCGAGGAAAACACCTGGTCGGCTGGAGAAGTGACGCTCGGAGGTTCCGTGAGAAAGAGGTGCCATGCCCGTGACAAGTCCCTCTTCTCTCGGCGCGCCACCAGTAGGATGTTTGCCTCGGATAGAGTTTGCAGCACGTCGAAAAGGCTACGGTCCTTTCTCTGCACGAGGAGAGGCAGCCGCCTCATCGCCTCCCGTGCTCGTGTCTCGGCATCCCGCGCTGATCCACACACACACAGTGGTGGTGGTGTCAGCAGCCAAAATAAAAAACCGACGTTTGGACTTGTGTGTGCTTGGCCAGAGGTGCCGCACCCTCGATGCAAGGAGGCAGAGTCGGAGGAGGAGGAGGAGGAGGACTCAGAGTCAGAGTCGGTGCCGCTGTCATCGGCGATAGCAAGGACTGAGCCAGTGTTGAAAGTCTGTAGTCCTCTGGCGGAGGATGGTGGTGTGGGGGTCTCTGGGTCCCACGATTGGCCGGGCGATCGTGCGTCTTGCACAGAAGAGGTACATCCTCCTTTTGCGCGCGGTCTCTTTCGCTGCTTCGAGCAGCGGCCCTGTTCCTCATCTTCGGTGTCGCCGCACTTACTACTACACATCGAGAGAACAGAGAGAGATTTAGGCGGCGCGTTACGATGTCGTTGTGGGAGGCATGCCAGACGTACTTTCTGCGGTCTAGATCTTGGCGAATGGCGAGAAGAAGTCCCCTGCAACTCTTTCGTGGCCCCAAACTGGAAATAGCATCATTTCTTAATAATAATAATAAAATGGGGGGGGACTACGCCGCGTGGAATAATGTTCGTGTACCTTGGGCAGGAACGCAACCAGGCACAGCCACTGCGACACTGCTCTTCAAAACTTTTTCTGCCGTCATGATTGCAACGATTAATCGTCGATTGCGAGCCATTGGGGGGACTGCGTTGATGGAGAAAAAAAGTACCTGTCGCAATGACGGATTAACCCAAGGAGAGCCACGCACCCCGCTAGTCCGACGGAGATCAATAACGCGAGAAGGATGTCCAACTCTTTCCAATTCTCGCAGCCTTCCACTATAATGACAACCGGCGTGCCTTGCGATGTGTAGGAGGTGTGGTGTATGTCTGCTCGTTCGCAAACCCTGGTCGAATAGTACACGAATGCGCTTACACCAAAGATGACAGCCAGGAATTCACAGCACCGCCACGCATACACCCAACAACAGCAGAGACAGCAGCAGCACGAACACAAGGAGTTGTTGCGCCTTTGTGGGGGGGGTGTGCATAGCGCCCTGTCTGTCTGGGCGCACGCGCATTTATCGGGGGGGCAACAGGGAAGCCTGAAAGAAGCTGAAAGAAACCCCCAGAAAAATGGCAATTTCTTGGTCATAGTTCTTGCCGTGGCTCCTGCGCTGAGTGTGCGGGGCCGAGGTGAGCGCCAGGGGGGAGAAGTACCATGGCCTGTCTTGTGGGGGCGTACCAAGTGGCATGTGCATGTGCACATGAAGGCTGATGCCAACAATGTCATGGAGGACCTCAGTGACTAATGCATAGCACAGTTACTCCAGCATGGACCTTCTCCCATGTGTGGTGTGAGTACTCATGATTTGGTGATAACATGAATGTGAACAAGGGTTTACCCCTCTGCTCTCTGCAAACAGGACTGGTCCAACATGTACCAAGGAGGTGTGGATGCCTCTTTCAAGCCAGCCTGCCCAAGGACAAAGCAGTGTACTACTGTAGATATTGTATCTAAACCATTATTCATTGCCAGGAGTGCACAGATGAGTCACCCACAGTTGCTGCCAGAATGTTACCACCTGCAATGAGGCCAAAGATCCACCCCCCTGGATAGGAGAGGTGCTTGTTCCTGTAAGGATGACTTGATGGTTGAGGTCAGTGATGCTTTGGTCCTGGACTACAACTCTCCCCCAACCTTGAGAACCTACATATCCTCCTCCCCACCAATCAACATCACTCAATCACCATGGCCCAGTGAAGAGTGAACATCCCTTCACCCAAGAAACCCAACATGAGGATGCCATCTTGTGTGTGGATCCAATCAAGTACAGGTACCTTGAACACCTCCTTTTTTTGCCAACCCACTCAAGCCCAAGGCCTAAGTTATGGATAGGGCATGCAAGGGGGGAAGGAGAACCAGGGCCTAACTCCATGCAGGAGTAGTGCCACAGCAGACCCCAGTAGGATGCCCTCATAGTACAACAGTGGTTGACCCCCTCTTGCCAACATTGGGGCTAGCAAGGAAATGGCAAGGAAAAGAGAATAAGAAGGTTTTAATGGGGCAAGTGTCCCTTTTTGTGGTTCTGGTATCATTGGTTTCAAGACATGTGGACATGTCATCTTTGGGGCCATCTGCATGGGTGTGTGAGTGAGCATCTCACACTTGCCAGCTTGTGCTCAAAGTTGCAGGTGGGCTTTGTGTCTGGTGAATGCATGGGTGGTGGTTCTCCCAGGGTCCAACAGAACAATATTGTGTCAGAGCATGGTGAGGTGGGCAACAACAACTTGGGGGCTGCTGGCATTCCATGCACACAAGTTGATTTCTACACATGAAATAGGGAGGCAGTGCAAGGGGGGACAGATGGGAGATTT
>CDFB01062065.1:348-13192 GCA_000826425.1 Acanthamoeba lugdunensis | reverse complement strand
GAGAACACGATCACCACCTCGCCCTCGGGCGGCTTGACCGCACCACCGCCCACAGCCCCTGCGGCGTCCGAGTTCTTGGAAGACGACGTCGACCCCGAGCCAGAGCTCGACGAATGGGCCGAAGCCGAGCCTTGCGAGAAGGTCGAGGCGAGCGGGTAAGAGGACGTCGAGCTGGAGGACTTGGTGTGCGACAGCGACGTGCCGAGCACGTCGCCCGAGATGCCACTTAGTCGCGTCATGGACTCAAGGAAGGTAGGTCGGATCGACGGGTCCGAGTGCCAGCAGCTGGTCACGAGCTCGGCATATTCGGCGGGCATCGCGTCGTCTCCTTGCGGCAGCGGTGGTCTCATGTTGTCGCGAATCACCGCCACAGCCACAGCCGCCGGACTAACCACGTTTGCACCATCGCAAAAATGTTAGGCCTGTGCCATTCGGCATTCCAGTGAGAAGGAGGCCGTACCTAAGACCCAGGTAGGGCTGCTCCCGGATGAAGAGCTCCCACAAGATGATTCCTGTTGGTGGCGACGAAGTGTGAGGTTGCTGGCAGATGGGATGGGCAATTCTAACATTGAGGGAGAGCGAACCAAAGGCGTAGACATCGGCGAGGATGTAGTCTGCGTCGAGCGTCTCGTTGAGAATCTCCGGCGCCATCCAGTGCACGCTCCCCTGCATCTGGCCCGCTTGGCCGCCCTTCTTGAGCTCGTCGCGGAACTTGGTGAGGCCGAAGTCCGACACCTTGACGTTCCACTTGTTATCGAGCAGCAGGTTGAGCGACTTCAGATCCCTGTGCACGATTCCTGCACAACACCACCCCATCAACAACCCCGAATATTTCAGCATTGGGCTACGCGAGAGGAGGTGAATGATTGATCAAACGCGAGAAGTAGTACCGGAGGAGTGGAGGAAGTGCATGCCCTTGGCCGCATGGTAGGCCATCTTGATCTTGAGCGCGTAGGGCAGCTCCGGGATCAGCTCGTTGTGCAGCAACTGTTGTGAAGAATGTAAACGATCGCATAGCGTGAAGGGCGAAGGTAGCGTGAGCCGGCGTACATCAAAGAGAGAGCCGAGGGCCATGAACTCCATCACGATGCACATCTCGCCGACCTTGGTCGAGGCCGCCATGAACAACACCACGTTGGGATGCCGCAGCGCCGTCATCACCCGCACCTGCAATTTGGTCCACCCATCACTCGCACATTAGGGCAACTGCCGGTTGAGAGACCACACGGAGGGACTCGTACCTCTTCTTTGAAGTTGCGCTCCATCTCGCGCGTGATCTGCTCGCTGGGCATCATCTTGACGGCCACTTCGGTGCCGCGCCACTTGGCCCGGTAGACCGTGCCGTAGCCGCCGGCGCCCAGCTGCTCGCCCATTTCGAGCTCCTCGGCGTCGATCTCCCAGTCGTCCTTCACGCGCCGCTTGCGCTCCATGTGCACCACCAGCGCCACGATCACGCCGATGAGGAAGAGGAAGAGCAGGCACAAGAGGGGCACCACGGCGCCCAGGGTGGCGCCCAAGATCACCCCGAGGTTGTCCGATGACGACGAATCGCTCTTGAGAGTCTGACAGTACTGGCCCTCCCAGAGATCGCCGCACTGGCACACGCCTGACGAGGAGCAGTTGCCGTGGTTGGAGCACATGGTGCCGTCGTGGACGCAGCCGAAGAGCGAAAACGAATGCACGCCGTCGCACGTGATGTTGGCGAAGCTGGTCAGCAGGCGCTTCAGCAGTACCTCCGACTGCCCACACACAACCACGCCCATGCTGCGCACACAGAAGAATTAGCAAACTTGTCGAGTGGGTGGTCGTGTCGTGTTGATGTGTTGTCGAGTGCGTGCGAAAAGATACCCGTTGGCGAGCTGCAGGCCCTCGGCGGAGGTCTGAGTCCAGTACAGCCAGTCGACCAGGGCGGTGGCCTTTTGGCAGACCGGTGTGGTGCGGGAATTGACCAGTGCAAAGTTGTAGGTCGCGAGAGGCCAGCTTCCATTGCCCGGTGCTGGAGGTCGCGAAGATTTCACACATTTACCATGCACGATGAGCGATCTCACAAAAGGTCATAATGAGAACATACCGAGGAAGAGCGTGGTGACTTCGGGCCGATCGGCAAAGTCGTTCATCGCAGACAAAAATGATTCTGGTCCCGGCGCCACCACATTGCCCGCGACGTTGACCATTGCGGCGGCTCGCACCGTGCGCACGTTGAGCACGTCGTAGTTGGTCCTGGCCCATTCACAACCACATGCGTGGCGTCAGTTCAACTGCAGATACTTCTTCACCAGGAGTACGCAAAGAAGGTACCATAAGCCGAGCGTGTAGGGGTTGGATTGCATGGGACCAACCACATCGCTGGCGGCCACTGCCAGGGTTCGCTGCGGCTCCTCGTGGATAACTGGGAAGTCGATTCGGGTTGTGGGTCCGATCTGGCATTCGCCGGGATCGTCAGTCAACTGGTGTAAGCTTGGGCGGCTGTGGTAAGGAAGCGCACCTGTGCGGCAAACTCGGGGACCATCTGGCTGAGGGCAGAAGTGAAGAGGTAGGTGGGCGATGAGGTCGCGTTCTCGTACACGATGATGATATCGTGGTCGGGCATGGTGAGTGTTGGGTTGAGGCGCGTGATGTTGGCGTGGTTCCACCGCTTGATCTTGTTGAGGTAGATGTCGGAAATGGTCTGGAAGTCCAGCACCAGCAGATCGTCCGTGACAATGTCTGGGATCTGTGCGAGATGAAAAGGTCAGCATGCGAAGGTCCCCGCAAGTCCCAGCCCTCGGAGGTAAATGGTACATTGTACACCGGTCCGACTCCACCGACCCCGATGGGGAGAGGCAGGACGTAGGGCATCATTGCCTGCTGCGCGGGCGTGGGGTACGAGATGGTCGCGCCAAAGTCGACGTCACCTGACAACCGGACACAGGGTCAGCTCAATTTGAACATCTGCACGACCTGGCGGCGAGGCCTTAAGGCGTACCAGCTATCATGCTCGTCACCCCGAGAAGGGAGGTCTGGTAGAAATACTCCAGCTGGAAGTTGTCGTCGTTGTAGTTGACTGCCCAGCGCAGGTACGTCGGTGCAGGAGTGCCCGTACCGATCAGGAACGCTTTGCTCAGGGCCTTGTCGCCTGCACCGCGTGTGGGTGTCGGCCCTGTGGTAAGCTCTCCAGGTTCGCATGCTATGAAATCCAGAACACCGACGAGAGGATTCGTCGCACCATTACAAGTCACCGTGCCCAGGGAATCGACCATGACCTTCCTGAAGCCGTTGATCAGCTGAACGTAGCCTCCGGTCGCAGCCGACTGCGTAGCTCCGTTGTTCACCCTTCATATGTGAAGCGAGTGTTAGCATCTCTGGTGGTCATTACTTGATGCGCGAATGCAAGCGGGGTGGTCGTACTGCGTCCAAGATAGGAATGCGAGGTATTGTTCGACGGAGTAACAGTCAGGGCTCACCCTGCTCGTGTTCGTGGCGAGATAGTGCATGAAGCTCATCGGGTAGCTCTGTGTACCGTTGCCGTTGAACAGCGGTGTTGTTTCTCCTGATGAACGCGGCGCACACATGCGAGTGGGCACACATGCACATGCGCGCTGGAGGCAGGAATGCTGCATGCGGCGTACCGGCGAGGACTGCGGCCCGAAAGTCCGTCATGGCGCTCTGCACCGTGTCCGTGCTGACTCGCACGGTGGTGTTGGCCGCGTTGCGCATACTCGCGTATGCTACCGTGCTGGAAGCCAGGGAGTTGAAGGAGCCGATATCTACATAGGTCAGGCTGTTGGCTGTCGCCTCGGTGTAGGCAAGTCTGGATGTTGCGTTGGACTGCTCGACGGCCGCCGAGAGTCCGCTGATGCCTGCAAACTGTCCGCCGGCCGCACGGAGCGTTGAATTGAAATCGGCGCTGAACGCGGAGAGTGCGTCCATGAAGAGGTGCGTCACGGCCTGCATTGTAGTGGCGTCAGCATTAATAGCATAAATAAATATAAACGATTAAAATGGCAATGGGTCTTACATCTCCGGTCGAGAAGGAGAGCCCGATCTGCTCGGTTGGGAGTTTGCCCGAGAGGGAGGGGTTGAGGTTCACGATGGCCGTATCGTTCCACGAGGTGATGTTGCCCACCCAAATGGCAGCCAATACTGTCCCGTCCAACACCTGCGCCACTCAAATGTCAACACTCCACAACAATAAACGTACAAAATATGTTGCGGGCAAACTAACTCCGGTCCACCACTCGGAACTCGTCCCGTGGTGATTTTTCGTTGGGCGTGTGTAAAACCGTTGGTGTGGAGAGAGCGGGCAGCAAGGCAGCGTACGAGGGGCGGATCGGTTGCGGTGAGGGAAGGCAGATGGTAGGCCGCCACGATGGCCGACCCGATGAGCGGCACCCGAAGCTTGCCGGCACCGAGCTGGGCCGACGAAAGGGCACCATCGGTGACGAGAAAGTCGGCAAGGCCGTTCGTCACCAGGCCCAGCCCCGAAGTCACGTTCGAGACCGCGCCGTACGTCACCGTCTCCGAGTCCTGCACGACGTCTCTTCAGTTCTTTGCCACTTGTGGACGGGTGAGGTAGGGATGGTACTTGGCTGAATATGTAGGCCTTGGCCCAGGCAGTGAGTAGAGGAGCAGCGCCGCTGCTTCCCGTGCCGATAACGGCTGCGTGGCCGCCCCCTGCGTGAAGACGCGACACCACAAGATAAGGTTGCGAGAGCGTGGTCTCCAAGACCTGTGGCGGGGAGCGTACGAAGAAAGACGACAAGAATCAACAAGAGGGCGGGCAAGCGGGTCGTAATGTACATGGCCCTCGTGTCTTGTGTGCAACGTTGTGTTTGGAAGAAAAGAAAATGTGAAAGCAACGGCGGCTTAGGCCTATGCTCGCTTATGTGCGCATGTGATCGGATAATCATTAATTCCCGTTGCGGCGGACTTCTGTCAACCACGTCAATAAGCTGTGCTTTTGCGGGGCGTAACTGTACCAACGCACCGCCGCAGGGTCGAAGCAAAGCGCGGCGGTGGGAAGAGCAAGAATGGGCAAATGGAGGAGCATTGTACGCGTACGTTGGCGTGCTAAAGCCATGTACACGCTAGCGCCGGTAGGCGCTCTGACACCACGAACAGGCATCACTTGTGAGAAAGATGGAATGGAGGAGGCTCCTGGGGATCAAAGCGAGCGCACCATGACCTTCCACTCCACGAACTCCTTCATGACGGCCGGGAGGAAGCCGGTGAGCGCCCAGCCGCGCCAGGTGAGCGCCCCGGCGTACTTGCCCAGGCTGATGAGGATCGGCAGGTCGGCGGGGTCGTACACCGCGAGGCCGAGTGGTCGCTTGGCGGCGAGCATGTCGCCCTTGTTGCTGGTGGCTTCGACGTCCTTGGCCTTGCCCAGCAGCTTGGCGTCGGCAGGCTCGACGTCGACCTTCTCCTTGCTGCTGGCCGCGACAGTGGTCGCGCCGGTGTCTTCTGTCCGGGCGAGCAGGTGGATGTTCTTGGTTACGATTGCCGCGTGCTTCTCGGCCGTTTGCGCCAGCTTCTCCTCATCGACTGCAATCACATCACCGCACACGAAGATGTTGGGGTGGTGCCGCAGCTGCAGATGAGAGTTGACCATGATGAAGCCCCTGCATGATGACAACCACCCCAACATAACAACAGAGCGAGTGTAAGTGGAGCTGTGCACGTTGATGGGTGCGTTGTTGGCCTTACTTGGGGTCCAGATAGGGCGCCAGCAGGCCATCGCGTAGGAAGGAGGAATTGGGAACAATGCCGGTGCTGAGGAATGCCAGGCTGGCTTCTATGGTGGTTCCCTTGTCGGTCACGAAGCGAGGGCAATCTAAATGGGGGAGAGGTACAAGGGACACGTTAGTGGTCATACAAGCACGGGAAGCTGGGGACACGAAGTGCCTTTCGTCCCGAACTCAACCACACGCTCGTTACACATGATTCGCACGCCCTTGCTTTCAAGCCACCTGATGTCGTATTTGCGCCCATGGTAAGCGTGTGCGGCTGGCAAAGGGGCATAAGTATGAGAAACTTTCGCACCGTCGCGCGTAGGCGGAAGCTTTCGGGGGAACGGTCCCTCTTCCGTTCATCAAGTGCGGACCTGAATGCACGAGCACAATGTCCTTGTGTGGAAAATGCTCGGCCACCTCTGCGGCCAGCTCCACGCCTGCAAGAACGATGAGTAACTTGTCGAAACTGGCACAGCTAGGTATTCGGTGAGTACCAACGATACCGCCGCCAATAATCAGCACCGATTCGGCTGCAGACAAGTCCTGGAAGCACCCGCTCAAAGTCTCCCCTCTGAACAGACAGTCAGCCGAGACACCCATATGCGCGACTTGGCGTCTGATGGGCACGGAGCGACTACCTGTTGGAGATGATGACCGAAGACGCCTTGAACGGCGTGCTGTAGGTGGAGCCCGGGCAGAGAACCAGATAGTCAAATCCGATTTCCTGCACGGGCAAGAGATGAGTCGTTGCTGCGTGAATGCACGGGGAGGCGAGCCACGTACTCCTTTCGCGGTCAGTACGTGGTCCGCTCTCACATCTGTGACACTATCCAGCACCACCCGAGATCGCTTCAAGTTGAGATACTCCCTGTGCCGTATCTGGATGGAGTTGACTGGCGATTGAGAGTGGCCGGTGAGCAAGAGGCGAGAGTCAATGCTGCTGACTGGGTCAGGGCACGTGAGTACCGTGATTCGGTTCGACGATGGTACGGAGCACACTCGGCGTGAATTCGAAGTAGTCCTTGTTGTCGACGAGCGTCACGCGGAAGCTGTCTTCGAGCGCCTTAGCAACGTATGCGCCAGCAAACCCTCCGCCGACAATGACCACTTCCCTTTCCCTTTGGCTTCGCTTGCGCTGGGTTGTGTGGGGGAATGAATCAATAAAATAAAATTCACAATAACAAAAAAGTGATAAAGAAAGGGGTGAGGTACCTTGGTGAGACCAGCGGCCAGCCCCCACAGCCGAAGAAGGCAAGCAAAGAGGGAAAAGATAAACACGAATCCGTAGTGGGCCGCGCACTGCAGCACCACCCACACGAACAAGGCCATCCCCGTCTGTGTATGTGTGCGGACCTGGCTTCTTGGTGTTCTGTTTTCCCAGCGAGCTTCTGACGTCGCTGCGACGCAGTCCTTCGCCTCCGTCACGCAAGCATCAGAAATGGGTTGGGCCAGGCTGTTTTGTTACTTTTGGAAGCGTTTCAAAATCGTTTTGTCTCTGTTTCAGCCTCCTAAAAATCAAATTTCAAAAAAATTGCATGGACGAAAAACAACAGAACAAAATACCTCATGCGCAGGGGAGGCACTGTGCTTGATAGATTTGTGCGACCAGCCGCCCTTCGTAGGGTCTCTGCTTCTTCATCCAGCTCATCAATTTTGCGACTGCGATCATTCCCGGCAAGATCGAAGTATCCATCGATGACGTCTCCCGAGTCCGTCCTCCTCTACTACTGCGCCCTCCATGGCATCTCCACCTCGCCCCCGGCTGGCCATTTCTCCACTTCTTCTTCTGCCCCTCCGTCACCCGCCACCCGACCGTCATCATCACCGCAGAGGAGCCCAGCTCGCGGTGCTGTGCCCTCGAACCCTTCCTACCTGGGCACCCACCTCAAGGAAGACGAGGAGCGCAGCTTCAAGGCCGCCGGCATCCTGCCCATCGCCTTCTTCACCTCGCCGCCACCCGGCGGGCTGGTGGGTCCACCGCCCAAGGCCTCGCCCAAGCCCGGCGACGAGAGCGAAGACGAGGACGGCGGTGGTGGCGCGGACGAGAAGAGCAGCACAGCACCGAACGCTGCAGCCACGAAAGATGGTGTGCCGGTGCCCTACGTGTTGCTCGGCTGCGAGACTCGGCGTAAGCAGGTCAAGACCGACGAGGTTTACATCAACCTCTTTGGTATGCTAAAGCCCCGCCTTGGCCTGCGTCGCGTGCAAGGTCTGACCGACGACTGAATCTGTGCAGGCGGCAAGCGCGAAGGCCGTGACAGCTCTGCCGCGGAGACTGCCTGGCGTGAGTTTTGGGAAGAGACGGGGCGATTGCTACCAGTACGCGTGCAGACACACATGCCGCCCACACCCAATGTCTCCACTCGGTCGGTGCTCACTCTTATCCCGCACCCTCTCCCTGCTCTGCTCTGCCAGGACCAAGCGCAGCCGTTTTTGGACCACTGCCGCGATGGAGCCGAGCGGCGGCGAGTACTTTGGTTCGCTCGTACGTGTATTCTCCTGACCATTTCCGCCTACGCGTGCGTGATCGAGTGCTAAACACCCCTCGTATTGCTTTGTTTTGTACAGCTGGCAAGTACGTCTTGTTCCTATATCACTTGACCTACCCGGCACCTGGTACGGCAGAGTTATGGGATTCACCCACGTGAAACGAGTTCCTTGCCTCACCATCTCCTAATCAGAGTGGACGACAAAGCTGGCCGAGCAGTACCGGCAGCTGGAGACGCGGGAGGAGGGCAGCGAGATGGACTCCCTGCACTGGGTGTCCCTGCCGGCCCTGCTGAAGGCTGTTAGCGGTCGCGCTCCGGCAGTCTACGGCGCTGATGATGGCAAGCCCTACCCTGTGTTCCGCTTCAGCGCCGATATCGTGGCCTACCTGTCGCGCTACTTCCAGAGCGCCATCAAGGGCCAGCCGCACGCCGTGCCCCCACTCGACTCTACCACCTCGCCAGCGCGGCGCTCGCCCTACCGAGCACCACATGGGCCAGCACACGGAGCAAGCGCTGGCGGCCAGTCCCCTGTAAGGTCCTACCACACAACACCACCCCGCTCGGCTGGCAGGCACCAGCTCTCGCCACACACTAAGCCCGCCACTCCAGCGACCAACTCAGCTCCTCTGTCAGCCAGGGCCAAGCCCTTCCACCCCAAAAGCCCCAGCCCCACCCAGTTTGTAGCAGTAACTGCAAAGCCAAAAGACAAATGAGAGTGGGTGGCTCTCTTTGAATTCAACACAGGCTGGCTTCTGGCCTGTATTTCTGGCAGTTGCAGGATTCAAGTGTTTGCTAAGGCACATCAGGCAGTCTGCAGGTCATGCATGCAAAGCTGTCCTAGCTCAGTCAGTAGAGTGCAAGACTCTTCTCACCTCTACTGACTGAGCTAGGATGGCTTTGTGTGCAAGGTCAGTGCAGGTTTTGAACTTTAAACAGGGTACTTATGACTCACCAACACCTCTCCCTGGGCACTCTAGGTCAGTGCAGGTTTTGGGCTTTATGTACCACCTGGCAGAGTTGGTTTCTGACTGTGTTTCATGCGGAATAAGTGACTCCAGCAGAACGGGAGAAATCGTCGCGAAGCCGTCCTAGCTCAGTCGGTAGAGCGCAAGACTCTTAATCTTGTGGTCGTGGGTTCGAGCCCCACGGTCGGCTATCTCTTTTTCTTACTGGTGCTGGAGGCATCATATTTCCTAAGGGCTCCTGGCGACAACACGCCCACCTTTCCCCACTGTGATACAATGGTGGGGCTAAAGTGCCTATCATTTTTAGAAAGTGGTCCTCATTATCCTCTGCCTTCTGGTTCAGATTTTAGGCCTGATGCAACTAATGGACAAGGTTTGGGTCGGCACACAGGGGTGTAGTTTTTTTGTTGTTCCCCGCTTGTTGACAAGAATCCAACACCAGGGGGTGTAGCTCAGATGGTAGAGCGCTCGCTTAGCATGCGAGAGGTAAAGGGATCGATACCCTTCTCCTCCAATTACTTTTGCCCTTTCCTGCGCCAAGCCTTGAAAATCTGTTTTTTGAACCGACCAAGAGGATTTCGGTTCAGTCCAGCTTGCGCTTTTTTAGCTTCGCGGTCATGACCGTTTGAACGACTGTCAAGGTTGTGCTTGAACAAAAGCGGTAACGGTAAAGAGGTGTAGAAGAGAAGATGTCGCATATCTCACGAACGCCCAGCGCGGCGAGTCATGTGGAAACGTACAAGCTGGTGGTAGTGGGGGCCGGTGGAGTGGGCAAGTCTTGCCTGGCGGTCCAGCTGGTGCACCAGGTGTTCGATGACAGCGAGGAGTACGATCCAACGATCGAAGATGCCTACGTGAAGCAGGTGGAGGTCGACGACGTGCTGTGCCGGCTCGACATTCTCGATACAGCGGGCCAGGAGAACTTCTCGGCCCTGCGCGACCAGTACCTCAAGGACGGCGATGGGTACCTGATCGTCTACTCGGTTATCGAGCGCGCCACCTTCGAGGAGGCGGCCATCTTCCGCACCCAGATCCTGAGAGTGCGGGAGCTGCCAGGGGTGCCCATCATGCTGGTGGGGAACAAGTGCGACCACTCTGCTCGCAAGGTGACCACCGCCGAGGGCGAGGACCTGGCTCAGTCTTTTGGCTGCCCCTTCCTGGAGTCGTCGGCCAAGCTCAGGATCAACGTGGAACGAATCTTCTTCGATTTGGTGCGAGAGATTCGAAAGCAGCGGGCGCTCAGTTCGGAGAAGCCGGCCAGGGACAGGCCCAGGAAACTCACCAGTAAGTGTCATCTCTTCTGATCCGAGTCTTTCTTCACCCCCCCCGCGGACAAGTCATCTCCTCCTTTTGCTTGGTATCCTTTTCTCTTCTTCTTCTTTCACAGTTGTACCTACACACTTGGCCTTTGTAAAGATATATATTACACGCTCTCTTGCTTGTTGGGAGTTGTTGTTTGGACAAGTGCCTACGTACATGAGTGTGGCAACGCGATTTCAGGAGAGGACGACGAAGAACAGGTGGAGGGAGAGGCACGCCAGGAGCAGTACGACCAGCTCGAGCGCCAAGCAGCGCCACCACGAGCCCAGTCGCCCGCGGCCGCTGCCCGGCGGTCGGACTGATGGACCCGGCAGAAGCCCGATGGCGGCGGAAGCGCTGGTGGCGCAGCAGCGCTGGTGGAGATGGTAGCCGAAGAGGACGACGAGAGAGAGCAGCGCAAGGCCCCCGTACCAGGCGTAGATGAGGAGCTGTCGAGGGAGGAAGCACACATCGACCTCCAGCCTATGGCTGGCGCACCCGCGCTGGTGGGAATCGTTGCAGTCGCTCGAGTGGAGCGAGAGCATGGCGAACGAGGGGCGGAGGTTGCCCTGCAGGAAGCTGAACGTGCCCACCGTCTGCTCGGGAATGCCCACACTCATCGTACTCGCTTCGTCCTTGGAGCCCTGGTCGCGCGGCGGGCGATCGTCTGGTCGTACCCAGCGCGTGTCGACCCTGATTGGACCCGTGGGCCGCATTCCGGAGCCGCGCTCTACGGCGTGGGTCACACGGGTGATCGTCTCGCCCGGGCCGAGCTCGTCGGCAAAGAATGTGGTGTTCCATGCGCGAAAGAGGCGGCCTTCGTCGTGGTGGTTGGCATCGCTTCGGTCGAAGAAGGAGCGGGTGGGCTCGGTGGACGAGTGCAGCACCACGCACTGGTCGTGGTCGTCGCCGCTGAACACGTACACGGGCCGCACGTCGTCGATGATTCGGCGCGAGAGATGCGGCGCGACCAGGCACTTGTAGGAGAAGCCCTGACTGTCGGGGATCTGCGGCGAGTTCTTCCGGAGAGGGCCACACGAGGCGGTCTGCGGGCGCCATAGTGGAACGTGCGTGAGGAGTACGCGCGGACGCAGCGGCGACGCAGCGGCTGCAGCCACGCCATAGAGATCGTTTAGCTTGCAACGCACGCAACACGACACATAATTCTGGGTGTACGCGCGAGCAATCGAACCGTTTCGGATGTCTTGAAGAAACGCGGTGGTCTTGTCGTACGAGCGCTGGTCCCACTCTTCCATCTCCAATGCGGCCGAGGAGAGCAACACGAATTCGAATTCGCCCACCCGCACACTACCACGCGCCGACACAACACATGCAGCAACACAACGATCGCGTGGTGAATAACTTGACACGACAGCCCCGAGGGGGGGGGCGACTCGGACAGAGCCAAAGAAGGTGGTACCGGTTGTTGATGGGCCCGAACGTTCGTTCATAGCGCTCGGTGAGAGATGCAACGTTAGTGACCTGAAAGCCTACGTCGTGGTTGCCTGGGCATATTGAACCACTGTTAACAGTGAAAGCCATCAATGGGGCTGAACCCGCGCGTGTGCAGGCCGTAGTAGTAGTAGTAAGTACGCACCCGAGATGGTGTACATGCGAGTCACGGGATCGATGAGGGTGAACACGCGCCGATACCGCTCCACTTCGGCCTCGTACTCTTCGTCCTTGAGCCTGTAGCCACGACCATGGCCACATCGGATCAGTTGTTAACAACTGATCCCAGGAGTCGAGCCAGACCGGCGCCAATCGTCATTGCGAAGGAGGCCTGGCCTCGCAGTGTGTTGTTACCATTTGGCGGAGTCGAGCAGGTCGCCCAGCACGAACACGTGGGTGGGTGCCAGGTGCCTCTGCAGGAAGTAGAAGCTCCGCCGCATGTACAGATCCGAGTAGAACTGAATCGCGTCGGCCAGCACCCCGCCTGGAGAAGCTCTCGGTCAGATCCAGCCCACCAGGTGAAGCGCGGTTCGACGGTACCGTCGTACCTTTGGAGGTGAAGCGATACGAGTACCGGTCGGTCAGCTGTGGGTCGGCGATGAGCGCCACGTGAGTGGTCTGGCCGCGAGTTGCCGTGGCGGGGGGAAGGTGCGCCGCGGGCCAGCGGCAGGCGAGGAAGGCCAGCTGGAAGACGAGAAACTCGCACCACAACATCGTGATTACCCAGACCGCCTGTGGCAGGGCCAAGTCAGCACAGCATCGCACAAAGAAGAGGGGCAGACGGGGGGGGGGGACCAGAAGGCACAGCAAAGCGGGCGACGCTTGCGACACCAGTTGCTGTAGAAGAGTGAAGGGGGCTGACCATGCTTGCCGGCCACCGTTCTGGTTGCAGATGTAAGTGCAACCGAGCCTCAACAAGGAGAGTTGG
>CDFB01062046.1:0-13427 GCA_000826425.1 Acanthamoeba lugdunensis | reverse complement strand
ACGCTCGGCCCGAGCGCCACCGCCACCACGTTCTGCCCGCTCCAGTCCACCAGGTTCTGTGATCATATCGCGTCACACACACGACACACACGCACGACACACACGTGGCAATGCACATTTGGTGAGATTGGGGCATGAGTGGGCATGCAAGCGAGAGAGAGAGAGAGAGAGAAGGTGGCGGTGGTGGTGGCGGCGGTGGGTGGCAGGCAGGCAGGCAGGCAGGCAGGCAGGTACCAGGTAGTAGTCGTCGACGAGGTCCGGCGCATCGAGCACGCGTTCAGCCGAGGAGGGCAGGCGGCGAGGTGCGCGCCGGCGAGCGAGCGGGGACGAGGGCGAAGAGGCGACGGCGGCCGACGAGGCAGCGGCCCGCTCCCGCTCCACGTGGAGGATGCGATGCGGCGAGGCGGCGCCTCGAAGCGGAGACGCGGCGCCGGTGGTCGAGTTGGCTGCTCCTGCCGAGGTACCACCACCACCACCACCACCACCAGGAGCAGCACCAGCAGCATAGCCGCCGCCGCCGCCAAGGTAGCAGAGGTCGCTCGCGGGGGAGGCGGAGGAGGCGGGGGAGAAGGAGAGGACGCGGGTGGCCAGGCGGCCCTCGCTGCCCAGCAGCGTGCGCTCGAGCATACTCCTGTACTCCTCCTTGGCCGGCGTCGTGTCAGCCGCCGCCGCCGCCGTGGTGGTGGTGGTGGAGGATGAGGAGGGAAGGATGGCGGCGTTGTGGTGGGCGGACGGGGACGGGAGCGTGTTCTCCTTCCGGCCGCCGCTCCCGGTGGTGGCCGGGGTCCCCTCGCGGCGGAGCAGCTTGAAGTGGGAGAGGTCGAGGTCGAGCGGAGCGCTGTTGCGGGCCGGGATGAAGCGATCCCCGACGCACAGGCCCGACCCCTTGCGCCGCCCGGCCCTCGGCGACGCGACCGGGGACGAACCGCTGCTGCTCTTGGTAGTGGTGGTGGTGGCTCCACCCGCCCCTCCAGCGCTGGCGCGGCGCTGCTGTGGTGGGGTGTGCACACGCACGGGAGACTGCAGCATTCTAGCTTCGTTAGTGCTCATTGCGATTTGAAAGGGTTGGTTAGATTGAGGTGGGGGATATGATGTAGTTGGTGAGGCCAACAAACAGCAACTGCTCGGTAGGTCGTCGTGTGTTCGATCGATGCCAAGTGAATTTGAATCTGAACCCTACCGCCGTGTCAGCTCCCAACGGACATGTGGGTTGCGCGCCAAAAGTAACGGCTGCCCCAAGGTTGGAATTCGTAATATTCACATGAATTGTTATTTGTTTTTTTAAAAAAAATGACAAATAACAATAATACAAAAGTGTGTTTCGGTGTGCGCTTAGGAGAGGAGGCAGCACTGCGACATGCTGGAGAAGCCGTTGGGGCTCGACGAGCCCTTGTAGGGGGTGGTGGAGGCCGCGGCTGCCTCCCTTCTGCTTTGTGGCGCGTCGGTGGGCAGGCCGTACTTTTCGCGCAGGGCGTTGGCCTTGGCGAGGTTGTTCTCCTTGCGCTTCTTGTGTGCCTCTTCCCTCTCCCGCAGCTGCCTCTCCTCGGCCTCCCGTGCCTCGCGGCTTTGTCGCGCCCTCTTCTCCACCTCGCCCGCGCCGCCGCTGCCGCCACCGCCCTCTTCATCGCCCCCGAGGCCCAGGCTGCTGGTGAAGTTCTTGGAGAGGGAGTCGACCTTGCTCTCAAAGGCCTTCTTGGCTACAAATGATCCAATAGCATCCATGGCTCTGTGCTGTTGGTACGAGCAGAAGAAAGCAAACGTGGTTTTTATTTGTTTATTTTCTTTTTTAAAATCTTTTTTGCATTCTGTTTTTTGGCCAGTTTTGGCCAGCAGCTGGTCAGCCACACAAGGCCCACATCACTGTTAACACCTCAGTACCATGTACCAAGCTCCATTTGAGCCCCCACAACCCAATGACCTTTTTAGAAGCAGATGCCCCAACCATGCTGATAAAGGAAATGGAAGAAGTCCCCTTTGTGACAAAGGGACAATGGTAATTATCCTGAGAGCCTTTCTGGCCTTGCCATAGATGGGGACAAAGGCAATGGCCATCTATGGCAAGGCCAGAAAGGCTCTCAGGATAATTACCATTGTCCCTGAACATTGTCCACATCTCTAATGACTTTAACAACCCACAACAGCTCATTATTGAGCTCTGGCAGCAGTTCATGCTGAATCAGAAATCAAGACTGGCTGTGAAGATGTGTGAACTCTCCTTGATTCAACTGAAGACCAGCAAGAAACTCATGAGTTACTTTGCATATTTTGATTCCATCATTGCTGAACTCAACTTGAATCTGCAGTTTGCTGTGCCTGAAGGAGTTTGAGAAACTGCTGTCATTGGCATGGCTGATGACACCAGCAATGTAAGTGCATGAGGTATGCTTTGTAAGTGAGAATATGAGTTGTGTGCAAGAAATCCACTATGTCAAAGAATGGATAACAGCCATGAGTGCTGCTCAAAGGACAATCACACCACCAAACAACATGCTCTTGTTGCTTACTCTAGTAAAAAGTCTTTTGTGCTTACTTCCACAGTCAATAAACCCTGGATTGTGAAAAATATCCTCTCCATCCCCACTCTTGTTGGGGACACCAGGGTGGCCATCAGCAACAGCCATGGTTGCCTACTTCACAACAGGCACACCAAGGAGCCCATCTTCCATGTGACTCTCTGCTGTGGCCTTCTCTTTGTCAACCTTGACATCACCATCAAGGAGCATCAACAGTGTGTGTTCACCATTTCCACTCCCATGCCCATGCTGCACTTCTTCATCATAGCTCCTGCTCACTTGGAGACAGTGATAGGATCTCATCAGCATTTGCCATCTTGATTATTGTTCATTCCCCCCTCTTTGGCATGGCAATGTAGGGTGGCAAGAGTGGTGGGGATACCTACTCTGTCAGTTCCACATCACCAAGATCTAGCAATATTATCAAAGCAAAGAAGCAAGTGGCCTCATTTTCACAGAGTACATCCACATGCTTCACACCAAGCACCATCTCTTCTCTGAAGCCATGCCTGCAAAGCAGCAAGCTGCCAACCTGCTTATCACCAATAGTCTATGCAGACTTGATGTGGTTGATGAGATTGGTGTGGGTTGGAGTAGGTGTGACAACATAGCTGCCATTGAGGATCTGCTCAAACTTGGTCTTGCAGGCTTTCATCACAGGCTGCAACACATCCATTGCCATGGCAATTGAGTTCACAGGATGCTGATTGAAGAAGTGGTATGTGACCCACTTGAAGAGTGCTTCAGTGCTGTTATTCATGTTCCACATCCCTTCTCTCCATCCTTGTCTGTTGGTGTCACACCATATTGCCTATCCAATTCTTCTCAAACCATGCCATGAAGCTAATGGTTGTAGAACATGAGCACAGCAGCCAAACAGATGTAGGTGCTCACAGGTCAGCAGATCACCAGTCCATAGCTCATATGGGGTGCAGCCATCCTTGGCTCAAGTCAGCAGTCAATTTTTCACAGTGCAAGGAGATCTGGGGTGTCTTCATGGTGAAGTTAGAGGTATGAGACCTATTGAGTTATGCCAGGAGATTGTGAGTGCTGTGAGGGGCTTGAGCGTGTGTGCCTCCAACACACAGTTCTTTACCAGAGAGGGGAAAGGTTGACAGAAGAGAAAGAAAGGACAGTGATATAATGGCAATATGCCTCACAAAGCTTCCATTAGGGCTGCACAAAGCCTCAGCAGTCTAATGGAATTGTTGTGTATGCATATGCAATGATTTTGAAAGGTGAAACACCTGTTCAGTCTGTCCCCATGCCTTGATTTTTTTTTAAACAATTACAAACAGAATTGGGTTTTTTTGATTTTGCTATTTCCTGGCATTTTAAATTCTCAAATCATGTTTATGCAATCTTTAATTTTTATGATTATCTGTTTGAATTTTGATGGAGTGGGATAAAATTCATTTTTCCATCAGCACACACAATTTCATTTTATGGCCTCATTTTCACTCCCTCAATGACTGTGACTCACATTTCATCTGTCCCCAGGTTCTTGTTGGAGCCAGGCCAAAGGCATGCAAGAGTCAGCTCCAAACCTTCAACCTCATGCCACTGATCCCAGGATGGAAGGTGATCATGGCCAGATGGGTATGTTGGCTCAAGACCTTTGCCAATGGCACCCCAAAATGCTGCACAGCATGCAAAAGTTCTCTCAGATACATCAATTTCTTCCACCTCATGCTTGCCATGGCAAACACATGGAATTCTAAGTCCACCAAATGGATGTCAAGTTGGCCTTCCTTCAAGCTCCCATTACTGAGATTTTCGTCAAGCAACCAGAAGGCTTCCAATTAAAAGAGCACCCATACCACATCTGTTGGCTTTGGAAAAGCCTCTATGGCATCAAGCAAGCTCCATTTGAATGGAACAGGGAGCTTGACACCCACCTATGCTGACTGGTTGACCACATGCATCTAAACCAGGGCCACCCTGCCTTCATCACAGTCTATGTTGATGACTTCACCATACTCTCATGACTGGAGCAACTTGTTGATGCAAGTGAATGCTGTCACACAAACAAGGACCTTGGCAAAGCACAATCCATCCTGGGCTATGAGATTCTACATTATCACAACCATGGTACCCTCAACCTCTGTCAACAAGGCTGAATCAATGAGTACCTTGCACATGGCAGATAGCAAGCCCATCTGAACCCCAAGGGTTGCCAGGCTCATGCTACAGTGACCTGGAGAGACATAGACTGAAGACCTAAAACTCCTGTATGGTTGACTTGTTGTGTGACTTCTCTACCTGGGACAAGTGGCTTGCCCAACATCCTCTACACCACTCACTAGCTTTGTTAACACCTACTCTCTTGAGCACTGGACAGCAGGAAAGCACATCCTCTGGTACCTTGGCAGAAACTGCTACAGTCAATCTTGCTACCCTTTGTCACAAGTCAAGTCCACCTGCCCCAAAGACATCATCAAGTGCAGGGACAAGCGGATTTCTTCATACCTTGGCATCGCTGTACCAAAGCTTCACCTGCCTTCAGTCTCATTCATGCCACAGTGAAAAAGGAGGTTCAGCATCTCTCAAATGGCCTCAGCAACCCACAGGTGCTACTGCCACTGCTGCACAACAAGCTTGGCCAACCACATACTTCAATCAACTTGGTCATTACTGAAAACTCACTCTCCACCACAATGTCTGACAGCTGCTGGGTGAACCACCACCATGTCTGGACTACCAGCCACCTACCACTCAACTGTCAAACACATCAAGCTCAGCAGCATCAATGAGCAGCTTGTCACTACTCATTCAGTATGAAGTGAACTCCTCAGACTGGCAAGTCTTGACCCTTGATAAACCATGCCCTTGCTACCACTCCACCTCTGTAGCATCCAAGTAGTGGGAAGCCCCAACATCAGAAAGGAAGAGGAAAAGGTCCTGAGGCCCTTCTTTGTCTGTTTTGACACCTCATTAAAGCCAGTTTCTGTGCATGGAACTGATCTGATGTGTGTCAGTCCATTGCTGCCTCTTTATGAGACTGCACAATCTACTCAGAAGTTCATGTGAAAACACAATTCAACTCCTGGTACACTGTGGTGACACCCACACATGAGATAGTTCAACTGTCTGCTCTACCTCTAACTCAGCCATCTGTTCGTCCTCTGCTATTCCCTGTTCTCTTTGCTCTCTTCGTCTTCCTTGTATCCCTTGTGTTTCCTCTTCTCATTCCTTGCAATCTCTACTCATCCTTTGTTCACAGATCATTTTCTCTTGTTTCCTCAATTTCCATTTCCTTTCTCCTCTTGTTCTTCTCTTCCAGGTTTCCTGCTGCTTCCATCCTTGCTTGGTAGATCTTTGCTGCTCCTCTTGTGTAATCCTTGGTGTAGGTTCATATCCACTTCTCACTTCCACCTTGTTCTCCTATCATTTTCTGTCATTCTGTCACCCTTTTTCGTTTCTTTGCATCAGCTCTCTGGATCCTCATCACCCACTCTGTTGGGAGGAGCCCAAGGAGTATAGCCACCTTCTTCAGGCAGTCATCTCCTATCCATGTTTGGAGACTGTAAGTAACATCTAATTGAGCTTCTACATTATTTTTTATTACTTCATCTCTAATCACCTTCATTGCCTGACATTCACCAAGTAGGTGCCTGTTGTCTTCAGTCTTGTGTACACCATCCTGGGCGCACAGCAGACACATGTCATCACCCTCCTCAACCGCTGTGTCCATGTCAGGTGCACTCCTCTTCCTATATCTTTACCAGTGTTGTGCTATTTGGCTTGTTGCAGCTTGTGTTTTACATGGGCGTTGCTTTCAATTTTGTAGTTTGGTTTATGTGTGATGTTGTATGCTATCTTCCACGCCACCTCCTCTGGTGCAACTATACCCATGCAGATTTTCTCCTTCAATCCTTGTCTGTAGGTTGCCTTGTTTCTATCCTTCATGTACTTCTGGATACTTGAGTTGATCCAGTTACTGTTCATGTACACCCTGATGTCAGTTCCCTCATTATTAATTCTTGTGTATGCAGGATTCAGAGTCATCTCCATGCCTTGTCAAGCAAGCCCATCTGCTCCTTTGTTCTGCTCCTTTACTATTGTGCTGAAAAGGTCCCCCCACTTCTCCTTCATTGTCTTGAATCTCTTATTCCACTTGTTGTCATACTTACATTCTATCTTCTTCTTCTCAATATGACTGTAAACATGTGTGCACCTTGTGGTCCCTCCTTTGGCTGCTCTTTTGTTGATTGTGTCCTTGATGCACCTTTCTCTTGTACGTTTTGAGTGTGTGTCCCATACTCCAGTGTTGTCTGTGAATTTATTGACTAGAATCCTGACTGCTTCATTATCTGTTATGATGTGGATGCTCAGGCGTTCCATTATCATTTCCAATGCCTCTAGGACCGCTTGAAGCTCCAAGTTGTCCAACATCTGCTCCCCCACCATTCTTGCTGCTACATTTAGGCTATTGTTTTGCCCAAAGTACACCCCATATCCTGCTGCTTCCTTCACCTTGGATCCATCAGTCCAGATTAGGTCCTCTCCTTCCTTTGTTTTAGTGAATACATCCCTTGTGCCAGCTGGTCAGTGTTTTGTTACTCCATTTCCTGTTCTTTTGAATTGCTGTAAGCTTCTTGCTCCTTTTCTTCGTTTGCATGTTGGTGGGGCATGAATAGGTTAAACAGGAGGGGTGAAAGAGGGTCTCCCTGTCACTCCTTGTTTGACCTTTATGTGGTTGGTGTTACCATAGTCTGTGATGATACTAACCATGTTGTCCTTGTACATGGTTTTGATCAGATTCACTATTTGGTCTGGGAACCCATATGTGTGGAGGGTTTTGTACATTCTGTCAAGCAGGACACTGTTGTGTGCTCCTGCCAAGTCGATGTATGTGATGTGTATCTCCTTATCCATCACTTGAGCTTCTTCCATTAATCCTTGGCCCATGTGTATCTGGGTGGTGGTTGACATTCCTTTCTGGAACCCTGCTTGTGTGACACTGATAAAACCCTCCCTCTCAACCATCCTGTTGTTTATTATCTTAGTAGATATTTTGTACATGACTGATAAAAGCACAATGGGTAGTTGAGCAGGTTGATCAGCTCTCCTCCCTTGTATATTCTGTATATGGATGCGTTTTTCCAGCACAAGTGGGGCCTCAATGGGAAGGCCTGACTCATCTGCAACATGAAGATGAACAGGGTGAAGGGGTGCCTCTACTTCACATGCAACACCATCAGAGATGTGCTGAAGCTCTCAAGTCACTCACAAGTAGTTCAGTTACAACGTCCTTGATCTCCAGTCCACCACCACCTGAGGGGATCAGGCTGAGTAGTTTACAGTCTCCAGTGAGGAATTTCCTCACCAGCTTGGTGGTGCTTGCTATCTTCCTGAGATTCATGGCATAGGCCAATTGACAGATGAGGTCTGCTTGGAATCCCTTCTCAAAGGCCAGAGTGACCACCTGCTTCTTGGGCTCATTCTTACTGTCCTCATCAACTAGGCTGCTGGTCATCTTGTTGATTGATCTGTTGATGGTTGTAGTTGTCTGCAGCTGACTTGCTGATGCACACAACATATCAGGGTGAGTTGTTCTTCCACTTCTCTTATCTCTTTCTCATCAATGCTGGCCAGTTTCACTACATTGATCAGCCCTTGCTCATTGAGGATGTTGAGCTTGGTCTTCTTCTCCACCAGTTCAATCACCTTGTTGAGCCTTTTACTACTATTGTTATGTGCTCTCATTGTCCATCCCTGTCAGTTCCTTCATCCCCCTTTCCCTCCGCCTGGACCTCTCCCTCCTTGCTCTCTGCATCTTCTTGTAATGTAAACTTTTGTTTGGTTTGTCTTCTTTTATTGATATTGTTACATATGGTAAGATACGTTTTTTGGCAAGATATACCATACCAATTGATGGGTTCCTGTCAGTCATGTGCTGTTGATGCAACTGTTGCACTCCATGCCTGTTTGGCATGTTTTTTCCTGAGTTTACACACACTGTTGGCACAGATTTGAAAGATTGGGTGTAGGATGGGGGTGTTTTGTGGGGATGTCTGGGGGATGGTGTAGACTATACAGGGGAAGGGAGGGATTGGTATTTGGTAAGTTAATGGGTCCTCACTAAATCTAACTGAACTTACAGGGTGAGTTGAGTATGATTGTAGTGACAGTTCTTGTGGACTGTGGGACCACTTTTTATAGTGGTTGGTAATCCACTTCAGCTTACAAAAACCTGACCAATAAGTTCCCCCCTTGCTGCCTGTGTCTTTGGCTCCATCTTTTCAACAAAGGTACACTGTCCCCTTTTCATAAACACATGGTTTCCACTGGAGTTTCAGACAAGTGTGTACTCCTTGGTGCCTTCCATCTTTGCAATCATCTGTGTGCTGTGCCACAACTGGAAGCAGTCATGTGCAACTCAGGTGGATTGGAAGTGCACCTTCATTTGATGCAGTATCATTTATTACAGTAACATCATGATCAGTCTTGCGTGCTGACCTACCAACAGATTAGCCGAGGACATTCCAGTCGGGCAGGGCGGGCTGGGCGTGCCCGCGCAGGGTCGCGAGCACCTCGTGCTGGGAGCCCTGCATGGTCGACTGGCCCCACTTGGCCGCGCCGCCGTGGAAGGCCAGCATCTTGGCCTGCTCCTCGTTGAGCTGCGGCAGGGTGCGGCCGTAGGTCAGCCAGAAGGTGGACCACCAGGCCGGCACGAAGATCGGCTGCGCGGCGGGGCTGGGCACGCTGTGCTCGGTGGGTCGGTCGGTGCGGCCGCCGACCACCAGCGAGCCGATGTTGTCGGCGAACTTGCGCGACGACTCGATCTGCGCGGCGATGGTGCGCATGGCCTCCTCATCGGCCACTCCGTTCGCCGTCGACTTGTAGAACTGTGCGATGAAGAGGCATGTCAGCCGTGTGCGGTGGCGTGTGCGTGTGCGGTACTGTGTACCTGCAGGGTGACGCGGACGGGGAATTGGGGATCGCGTTCGATCGCGATGCCGGCGACCTCGTCGAAGGGACCCTCAGCCTCGCCCACCTTGACGATGGCGTCCTCCACGTCGGCGGCCTCCTCATCCTGACATGCGTACGCCTCCGGGAAGTTCATGCATTGCTTCTGGTACGTCGGCGCTGCCGTCGTGCACATCATCCTGTGCCATACCGCACACGCGCGCAAACCACACGCATCGCCGCACACGCACACGCACACACCGCCGTCAGAGATGCCGCAGTTGCAAGAGGGCGAGCAAGCAGGACTACGTACGGTGGCGAGAAAAACGTGTGGGTCCTGGGTTGCTCCGCTTGCTTCAAAGGTACTTGAATCACCATGATCATGTTCTGCGTTATTCCGTGGTGAGTGTACACTCGTTCAGGATCACTGTGTGTGTGTCGTGTGTGTCGTATGTGTCGTGCTGGTACACATGTGATGGTACCTGTTGCTTCTCCTCCTTGGTCATCTCGCCCTCAGTTGCGACGCCGCGTTCCTTGCGATTGTCGGTCAGGCGCTGACCGATGAAGCTGGCCTTCTCACCGCACTTGTTGAAGTACAGCTTCTGGCTACCGTCCTGCACCACCTGCGCCGACGTGCCCTGACTGTACGACGAGGTGAGGATGCCTTTCCTTTCCGGCACACATGACGCACAACACGCACGACACGCACGACACGCACACACGCACACACGCGCACACACACACACGGCACACGCCCGACGGGTACCTGGTGGCGACGATGGCCAGCACGGCCGGATGCCCGCTGTAGGACTGGTAGTTGAAGATGGAGACGTTGAACGTGGCGTCGCTGCCCTTGGGCACCGGCAGGAAGCACGCCTGCGACGACATCAGCGCGTGGCTGTCCCTCTCTGCCGCGTACAGCGACGTCCTTCAGACGACACGATGCACGACGCGACGCGACACGTTAGACATAGCACGACACACGGCGTGGAAGCAGAAGACGAAGGTGCCGCACTTGGAGCCCTTCCACGACTGGGGGTTGTGGAGGTAGAGGCGGAAGTTCTCGAGGTACTCCTTGAGCGTGACCGTGTACAGCTGGCCGCCCTTGATCTCGTTGCCCACCACCAGCGGGATCTTCTCCATCGGCACGTCCCTGCGTACGCAGCGCAACAAAAAAGCAAAGAGATGAGTTCTGATGAAGATGAAGATGATGAAGATGAAGATGAAGTGATGAATCGTGTAGAAGAAAACAGAAAGATTACGAAAAGATTGGTGCGCACCAGGTGAGGTCCTCGAAGTTGGGGTGGCGCACAAGCGGGAGGGCGTGGTCGAGCACGTTGAGGGTCATGTCGCTGATGCACGGCCCCCAGCACGAGTCCTTGAAGCGGCCGTTGTCCTCCCAGGCCACGCTCATGACGTCGAGGCCGAACTTGCCCGCCAGCTGCCGCGCGTTGGTACGGCCGTCCGCCATCCGCTCCACCTTCTTGATGAGGTCGAGGAGGCTCTCGTTCTTGCCCGCCGTGGTGTTGTTGAGGGCCAGCAGGGCGTCGATGGTGGCCGCCTCATTGCCCTTGTGTTGCTGCATGACGGCGTCGAGCACGTCTTGCGACAGGTCCGGGAACATGGCGGTGAGCTGTTGCTTGAGTGCTGCCATTGTTGATAAAGTGCGATGAGATAGCTCTGTGTGTATATCTGTTTTTGAAGTGTAAGTGGTCACGACCCTTCGTTTTCTTATCTTTTGTCCAATGTCAGTGAAGAGGCTCTTCACCCAACGTTCACCTAACCCAAAACTGTGTGCATACCCCAAATTCTTTAACAAAATTGATGAGGAAAATGAAAGGGAAAAATAAAAGAGAATTATCACATGCTCCTCTGCCCCCACTCTTCTCCAGCTCTCCCTCTGTGTCACCCTTCGCCATGTTGCCCTTCTCTGCCTTGCTGTCCTCCACCTCACCACTCTTGTCTGGTGATCTCCTCTCTCTTCTACTCCTGCCTTGGTCCACACCAGCCAACAAAGATGCCTGCTTGGTGGAGCCCAGGGTTTTGTTGTTGTATGTGGTATAACAAGGAACAAAAAAACAGAAGCATCAGATGTTCATCACCAAATTGGAACTGAGCATGATTGAAAGTTGTATATGTCTTAATGTTGGGGAGCAACCCAGTTGGTCCTTGGCCTTAAGGGGGTCAGAATTTCGCCCAGTTACACATGTGAGAGTAGTGGAAGTGGACGAAATTCTGACCCCTTTGAGAAAACTGGTTTCTGGGTTGCTCCCCAATGTTAAGACATATGACTAACAAATAAAACTGCCAGTGCCCATTGGCAGTTTTTTTGTTGTGATGTGCATTGGTTCTTTTATTTGTAGAGTTCATTGGTCATACCTCTCCTTAATCCTCATGAAGTGGGGGGTGCCATTAATCCCCAACATCCATCCTCCCCCTTCTCCCCATGGTGTCTGGGGTTAAATACAACTGTGGTGTGTCAGACTTAGGACTGGTCAGCCTGCCAAATGGTAAGTCCACAATAATTACTCCTCATCATATAGACAACCAAACCCCTTATAAACTTCTAGTTGCCTATCCTTTGTACCATCACTAGTAAGACAAGGCTGGACGTTGCAAAGGGTTTCACTCAAACCTGGAATGTGGACTACCACAAGACCTTTGCTCCCATCATGAGCATTGAAAACTACCATTTTCTACTTGCAATTGCCATCACCCATTACCTTGAAATCCACCAAATGGATCTAGGCCACCTTCCTACACACCCCCTCTCCAAAGAAGTGTATGTAACTCAACCTGAGGGCTATATTGACAAGGATTAAACCACCAGACAGACACATGCATCTATGTCCACTGACACTAAGGGAGGACCACCAGCATCACCATCTATGTTGACAACTGTATTAGCATCTTGCACCATCAACTTGTACTACTCACATCAATAAAGTCCATTCTCACCTCAAAGTTCAAGATGCAGGACCTGGGCAAGGCATGTGTTGTCCTTGGGATCAAGCTCATCCACAAGCATGCCACTGGACAACTCTACCTTCAGATGTCAACTGCCAGTCTGCACCCATGCCCATGGTAGCCAGCCTTTCACTTCCTCACCTTCAGAACACCCCCTGCAGTGATGCATCTACCATACTGCAGCACTGTTAGATGCCTCCTCTATGCCATATCTCTACATGTGGAAACTCCTACAACTGCTTGGCATCACCAACCACCCACTGTCCATTGTCAACAACAACCAGAGCTCAATTGTGATCATAATGAGAGCTACTATGGTGGATGTAAGAAATAGTACAACACCAAGGTGAAGCACTCACACGAGTTGATCAAAGCAAAACAAGTTGCACTCACCTACTGCCCAACAACTGAGCTTCTGGCCAATGAGTGAACAAATGACTGGGATCTGTTGTGAACACAAAAACTATTTTTGCTGGTGTTCTCCTGATTTCACTCTCAATAAAAGCATATTTCTATGGTAGGTCTTTCTTTAAGAGGAAAAGGAGAGACAAAAATGTAAAATTGCAGCTTATCTTGTGAAATGAGCCATAAGGCACAAAGGAAATAAACAACATCCTAATTCTCCACCAAGCTAATGCCAAGCCAGGCATGCTGTGATGTGTCAAGAGAGGGGAAGGGAAGGGGTAGCCCTGCTTATGGTGCAGGTGATGTGTTGGCCTCTCCCTCCTCAGCTGATGGCGTAGTGGCAGCAGCAGTGGCGGCGGGCCGTAGCAATGAGGGCGTGAGGGGCGGAAGGTCGATGTCCATCATGGTGCTGCTGGGGGTGGCTGCGGCGGCGGCGGATGGAGAGGGGGGCATTCGTTCGTCGGTAGCCGAGGCGCTGGTGGTCGTGGTGGTCGTGGCGGTGGTGGCTTCGCGTTGGGCGATGATCCGCAGGTACTCCTGGTACTGCACCGTGAGCCGCTGGCACGCGCGGTTCTGCGCCACGATGGGCAGCACCTCCCGCAGCAGCTGCCGCTTGTTCAGGCCCTGCGG
>CDFB01061996.1:0-17772 GCA_000826425.1 Acanthamoeba lugdunensis | reverse complement strand
CTGTGGCCTTGTTCATGGCAGGAAGTTTTTTTTTCCAGAAGTGGTGCTTTCTGCACAGTATGGCCATATCCATCCATAGTTCTGGGAGCAACACATACACAGCACATAGCCAGGTGTACATGACAAGGCCACAGAGAACCATGGTCATGAAGCACAAGAATCATCCAAACAAACCCTTTAAACTCACACCACCAGTCTCCAAGCCAGAAGCTAGGCAGAAAAACAGCTTCTGGCATCAGTCCCCACAGAGATCACAGCCCAGTTCAAGACCAACAAGGTACCCATCAGCCAGCATGTCAAGCACTTCATCAAATTCCACCTGCTGCACATGAGGCAAGTTCAGCAGCTACATGCCAGCCTCAGGGTGGTGTCACACATGTTCCACCCACTTCTCAACCTCACTCTCCTTTCACCATGCTTCATCACAGCCTTCAACAAGAGCTGCATCAAGTTTGAAGGCACAGTTGCTGAGACAGTCATAGAGACACAACAACCTGCACTTGGCCTGACCAACAGGAGCATGCAGTACCTGCTTAGCAGCATGAATCACTGCAAAGCAGTGCATGATCCTCAGCTCACATTCACCCCTACCTGGCTTCCTTGTTGTTGGGTGTGCAGGGCCTATGTGAACAAAAAACATGTCCTCAGAAAATGTTGAACAGACAAGATGGATGACTTTGATTTGAATTGGTACCTGTCTTGAATTGGAAGGGGATGGAGTTGCACCTGAAGCAGGTGCCAGTAGATGCAGAGCTGCATGGGTCAAATCAATTGGAAGAGCATGACAGGATGGTGCAGGATTCAGAAAATTGGTTGGGAAACAGGGCAGGCAAAGGTTGTGGGTGAAGGTGCTGTGGTTGGTTCTTAGTTTGTTCTTTATCTTTCTTCCTTACAAAACTTCTATTGAGATTCATGATACCAACTAACAGACTGATTAACAAACAAATTGATGAAAAATCTTCACCCTTGAGAACATGCCCACACAGCTGGCCAGATCAGCTGGCCAGCCTGCTCAACAGAAGATTTTGGTCTTACAGACCTCAACTCTAGGCCAAGCTAGCCCCTTATTATTTCTTGTTTCCTGCATGATTGGTGCTACTGGAGGTGTGCTGGCCTTGAAGCAACTGCATGTGTTTACTATGCATGTGTGAATTTTGCCAGTACCACCAACCAAACACTCAGGTGTGAAGAATGTGGGTGCAAATTTCCATGTACAGATTGTTGTATGTGGTCCCCACCTGTACACAAGCCACAAAACTCAACCAGAAAATCCCCTCAACAAACAGAGTCCTTTTCTTGCTGTTTTCTCTCATTTGCAAGAGCTTGCTGAGAAAAGATCTGGAAAGCAACATGAAACATGGACCATGCCTGTATCAACACAAATGTGGCCAAACAACACCATGACACCAACCTCCTGAACCACAGCCACTTCAGAAGAATCCATGCCACCCTGAACCCTAAAACCAACTCCCTCCTGATAAACGTCCTGTCTCCCACACTTGAATTGGTCTCAGAACCTGACAATATACAAAAGGGCACTCACAGCTTCTGGAAGCACACATTCTCCTGGCCACCTGCCCCAAACAGACCCCTTTACCTGGTTGGGTAGAGGATTGGAGTAAATCTACTGTCCACCATGCCAAGAGATATACCCCAGCTAAATTGAAGGTGTTCAATCTTTAAGTTAAGCAGTACATCCCCTCATGCTTTGTCCTTCACATTACTCCTGTATTTGCTCCAATCAATGTTTGGATATCTCTAGATTTATGTGGATCCAAAAGGCACTCAGTCTGCCATCTGTAGAATGACAAGTGCCAACAGCACAGATAGTAGGAGTATCTGAAAGAAGGCAACACACTGAAAGTTTGGAATAAGACAAGTTAAACATTAGACTGATAATTAAAGGTCAGAGACAGTAGGTGAAAAATGGGAGTGTAGAAGGGTCTTTGTCCAAAGTCTTTGTATTTTACCAACACATCCCAGGTGGAGATCCAGATGAGATTCAGGAGTGGTGGGGAGGTGGATGGTGCTTTCTTGCCAGCCACTGCTCAAGCAGCATGGTGGTGTGGGGAGAACCCTGATGCACACCCAACCAGGTGTTGGCTCGCGCAGATACGACATCCCGTTCGCCTGCCTCTACCTGCTGGACGACAGCATCGGCGGAACCGCCCGCCTCGCCAACATGGTCGGCTAAGCCCAGGATTCCCACATCTTCCCGACCACCGTGGTCGTCCCGCCGGTGGACAATGGCGGCGGTGACGGCAGCTATGGGAGCGATGGCGATGAGGACGACCTACGACAACCATTACGAGCGCGAGCCGCCCGCACCTATGGACCATAATCATCATCAGCAGCAGCGTACGCTCGAGCTGGAATTCGGCCGGCTCTTCCGGGAGGTGCTCCAGACCCATGAGTCGTGGCAGTTGGACCTTACACCGTTTGAGGAAGTGCAGCCCTGCGGTGGATGGAACGAACGGCCACGGTCCGCACGCGTACCACTGCTCTCCCTCTATTCAATCAGAGACCTCACTCCTTGTGTGTCGTGTGTGTCGTGTCGTGTCGTGTCGTGTGTGTGTCGTGTGCAGAGCTTGTATGCTGTTGCCACTTACCTCCAAGACGGGAACGAAGACCCCGGCGGCGGCCTTGGTTGCCGGGGTCAACCCACGCCAAGCGCTCGACAGCTACAGCTACAACATCTTCTTCAACCCAGGTCGGCGCGCTCATCGCCAACGCCTCATCCAAAGAGGAGGAACACCAGATAGTCCAGGTACCTAGGCCGCATCTCCCACGCACTCACCGACCCACCCATGCGTGAGCTTACCACTTCCATCACTCTTATTAACGTTAGACTCTGGCGTACCTGGACCGGGCCAAGACGCTCTTCTTCTCCAACATTTCGCACGAGTTCCGCACCCCGCTCACCCTCATGCTCGGCCCGCTCGAGGTACATTTTCGTGTTTTGTGCGTTGGTCGTCGTGCCGGCAAACAACAACAGTAATAATCGCGTCTCTGGGGCGGATCGGCAGGATCTGCTGGCCAAAGGGGAGGTGCCGGAAAAGGAGGTCTTGCTCGAGCAGCTGTCGTTGGTGCACCGCAACTCGCTGCGGCTGCTGAAGCTGGTCAACAGCCTGCTCGACTTCTCCACGATCGAAGCTGGGCGCATGCAGGCCTCGTTCCGACTGCTGGACCTGACCCAGCTCACCCAGGACCTCACCTCCACCTTCCGCTCCGCGGCCGAACAGTACACACGACACTCACCACACACGCACGACACTCACCACACAGGCATGACACGACACGACACGCACACGACACGCACGACGCACGACACACACGCACAATACAGCCTGCAAACATTTTGACGTTTGTGTGCCGCACAGGGTTGGGCTGGAGCTGGTGATCGACTGCCAGCCGCTCAACCAGTACGTTTTTGTGGACACGGAGATGTGGGAGAAGATCGTGCTCAACCTCCTGTCCAACGCGCTCAAGTTCACCATCAAGGGCCGCACGAGGTCCGCCTCGTCCCCATCTCAGGTGCGCAAGCCCAATCATTGCATAGCAACAAGCCAGTCAGAAATTCCCATGCAACAGACAATGTTTCTTTTTTTTAGACAGGCACGTGGAGCTGGTGGTGCAGGACACCGGCGTGGGCATCCCGACGGAGGAGCTGGGCAACCTCGGCAAGCGATTCCACCGCATCCAGTGCACGGGCGCCCACGAGGGCACCGGCATAGGCCTGGCCCTCGTCTACGAGCTCGTGCGCATCCACGGCGGCACCGTGACCGTGGAGAGCCAACTCGACGTCGGTACCATTTTTGCTTCTCTCTGTCGTGTCGTTGGTCGTGTCGACAAAGTGGAATGTTCTGATGCTTTCTCGGTTGCGCATTCCAGGCAGCACATTCCGCGTTCGCATACCGCTGGGCTCCGCGCACTTACCACGGGCGCAGGTGTCGATCGCGCCCTTCTCGCCGTCGCGCGTCGGCGCCAAGAAGCGCTACTCGTCCAACCCCTCGTGGTGGCTGCCCTGCATCGAGGCTCTCTCCTCCTCCTCGCCGGCGTCGCCCACGCCCTCGTCCACTGGCAAAACGGAAGGCCGCAAAAAATCGAGAAAAGGCGAACTCCCACCAGTCGCAGAAAAGCTCGGATTCTGGTACTCGCACACCTTCGAGTGTTTGAAAGGTTGTGTATTCTCGAAATTGTATAACAGCTGTCGCTCGAGTTTTTGCACACCTAACAACGCCGTCGCTCGAGTTTTTGCACACCACACCATCTCGATGTCTTGCTCATCCTCGTCGGCGACGCCCTCGCCCTCGCCCTCGCCCACGCCCTCGCCCACGCCCACGCCCTCGCCCACGCCCTCGCCGCCTGACACTACGTTAGATCTTCAGAGAAAATGGGGTTCAAGGAGAAGAGCAGGGAGTACCAGTGAGGCCGCTATACTACGTCAAGTGCGTCGTCCTCTTCTTCTGCATCGGGCACATCGCCGATGCTGGCCACGCCCTCGCGGCCCGGAGGCCAGCGGTCTGCCATCAGCCACAGCATGCGGTAGTTATAAACGCGGTACTGTGAGTTGATGAAGTCGACGGGCAGGCTGATCCGTCGCGCAACGGTCCACCCGCCCCAGCCCAATGGCACGTAGTAGCGCGCCTCGCTCAGCTTAAAGCTGATGAAGAGCGGGTGTCGGTCTGACACACGCTGCGCTAAGCACACCTCGAGCCACGCCAAGGGTTGACCCCGATGCTTGAGGCTGAGCAGTCGGGAGATCCTTCCCACGACGACCCGTTTGTGCATGTCGCCCGGTGGGAGGAGCCTGATTGCCCGGTCATCGGAGAAGACAAAGTCATCCTGAAGTCCGATTGCGCGACTGTTAGCTCCGAAGAGGAAATGGATTTGTGGGCACGTACCGTGGCGCGGCTCGGCGGCACACGGAGCACCACCATGTGGAGTGGCCGAAGGATGTGCCCGTAGAAGTGGCAACCTTGGTGCGAGCGCGCCGAGCTGAGATCCGTGGCCGCCCACCCAGACTCGCCGAGCTCGCGCACCACGCCGATCTGTAGGCGGGTTCGCTGCTGGCCCACAATGGCACCCACTCGTTGGCGGGTGCGCATGAGGGTGTAGGGCTCCTTCTCCATCCTCCTCGACCTCGCTCTTCATGGTGGCCCCTTTCGTGTGATGACGTCCTTTTCGTGGGTCTGCTCAAGAAGAAAGGGAGACAAAAAAAACAAATTAGACTGAGAAATGCATGTTCCGGAGATGGGATGGTACCCTGATGAGCACATCCCTTGCCACGTCGCGCTGGTTCATTCACCTGCTGAGGCGCTTGGCCGCCAGATGGCGCTCCTCCCAGAGCGTTGTGTCTTGGAACATGGGAGGACCAATGAACTTGATTGTGTCCGCCCAATGCTCACAAGTCTCGAAGTTGGGGAAGGCGAAACTCAGCGGCTTGCTTACCTCGGTGGTCTCGTTCGATGTTCGCGCTTGCTTCCTCGCCTTCCCCTTCCCCTTGTCCTTCTTCTTCTTCTTCTCCATCGTTCTCCCGTAGAGGTTGAACATTTGCGCCTTCCACGCGAGCGTGTTGTCGGTCAGCTGCTGCAGGACCTCGTTGGTCCACTCCTCACTGTCGCGAAGGAGACGCATGATGTTGATGTGCGTCGTCCAACACTTGAGCTTGTCCTGCTGGAGCAAGCCCCTGAGGCAGACCTCGAGCACCTGCAACAGGCTCTCCATCTCGCCACCTGTGAGGGAGGTAACCCCCTGTCCAATGGTGTGCACGCACATTGTCAGCATTGGGACAAGCAATTGGGAAGCAGATGCACACAAAGGCACCTTCTTGTTCTTCTTTGTGAAGTTGAAACGGGTTGCAAAACTGCTCTTGCTGGGAAAGAAGCCGTACTGCTTGATCTGGCGATTGAGATTGGCACTGATGTCGTTCTTGAGGCACGTGTACTGCAGATGCCTCTGCGTGTACATGCACTTCACTTGTTAGTGGAGAGGAGCAAAAAAATAGCGGAATTGACGTACCTTAACGTTGCCCAGAAGCTCAAGATGAAGCAGGCAGATGCTGAAGCAGAGGAAGAATGAACGCCGCATCCACAGGAGCTCCCAAAACGGGCTTGGTGCTTTTGTGCTCCACCCATAGTACATGAGCTCCTCTTTGCCCTCCCTGACTGTCACTTGCTCGCCTGACCTCGCCTTCCTGATTGTGTTGACGTGGCGGTCGTGGAAATGGTCTGGGTTATGAGAGCCCGGCTTCACGATCACCTCGCCCGTGTCCTTGCGTGTACATGGCCACTTCATGTACGGGAAGAACATTGAGGGCTTGTGGCAGTAGCGGCATGGCGCCCATCCGCTCCCTCCCAGCCCTGGGACCCACAACAAAGGGACAATGTTAGGCGTCTTGGGTGACAAAGAGCAAAGACAAAGAGGAACATACCTGCTAGCTTGGCCTGTGATGGATGGTCGCCCAGCAGGGCGTACATGGAGCCGTAGCATCACGTTGGCCCAGCACCCTGGAACTCGACGTCGATTCTGCGCTCGAGCAAACGCATTGGTTCGATAATCATGGTCCGGACTGCCTTGAAGATATCGCAGCCGGTCGGGACCTGGCAGAGGAGGATGCGCGAGTTGGCTGTGCGGTGCTCCTTCGTTGGAGTGTTGGCGAAGGACATGTAGATGCCTTCGACCGATGCATGTCGTGATCGCGCCTGCTCGAATGTGTCGATGTAGAAGATGGGCAGCACCATTGCGATTCGCTTGAGCGTCTTGCCCTGCGCCCTTGCCCTCGCCTTAAACAGCCTGCACACCACCGCCACTTAGTAATGATCACTCATGATGAAGAAGAGAGGGAGTACCTTTGACACTCTTGAAATCTGCCACAATTCGAGGGGTGCAGTTGCTGATGGTCCTGTTGGTAGGTGAAGATGTCCTCATTCCCTAACCCCAACTTGTAGCGATCGCGTATGACGTCAATTGGGCTGATGAAATACAGTGGCTTCTTTGTGCCCATCTTTGTCTCCATGACCTGGGCACGTTGCTCCTGAAGTGGGGGATAGGAAATCTAAAACAACTGTACAACACACAGTCAGCCTTGCTCATGTACACAAGCGCCATGCACTGCACATGCCTTGCACATACCCGTCCTACCTGATGCAGGACATGGTAGCTTGGGGCCAGGTCCTCAACATAGAATGGATATGAAGAGAAGAGCGTGATGATGTCCTCCACTGTGTTGTCTGTCAGGCCATTGTGCTGCTGTCAGAGCTCCCAGAGTGCCTTGTTCTTTTCATTTACCATGCTTAACATGGTTCCTTTGCGCTTTCATTGTCATTCCTGTTGAAAAGAACTTCATGAGAACAAAGCTCAGAGAGATGAAGGAGAGGAAGGAACACACCACACTGTCAAAAGGGTGTGAGTTGATCTCTTCCTCAGTAGTGCTTGGCACACTTGTGCTGTCAATGTACTGGTGAATGTCTTTGCTTGCCCTTGCTTCAGCATCTTTGTCATCTCTGGCATATTCGGCTGCTAAGCGTGCTGAAAGGTGTGGTGGCATGTGCATGTTGTCGCCCTTGTCTTTGCTGTCCTCATTGTTGTTGCTGTCCTCATCATACTTGCCCTTGTCTTTGCTGTTGTCATTGTCTTTGCTGTCCTCGTTGTCTTCGCTGTCCTTGTCATCTTTGCTGTCCTTGTCATCGTTGCTGCCCTTGTTGTTGTTGCCGCCCTTGTCGTCGTCGCCACCCTCACCACCCTCATCACCGCCCTTGTCACCGTCACCGCCGCCCTCGCTGCCACTGTACCCGCCGCCCTCGTCACTGTTGCTGCCCTTGTTGCTGTCCTCATAATACCCGCTGCTGTTGTTGTCATTGCCCTCATATTCATGTATGCGCCTTGTGCTCGCTTCTTCACGGGCCAATCTGAATTTGTTAACTTGGAAAAAGCGTCAGTTGGTCAAACATAGCACACACACACACAAATACGGGAGGAAACATACAGAGCATCTGCTTCTTGTGCATATTCATGTGCACATGCTTCTTGAGGTTGTCCCAATGCTTCCTGTCACACTCGCACACACCACCATTTCCACTATCTTTGCGCTCCATCCTCCCCCCCCCCAATGGCAAGTGTGTTTATTGCTTACCTGGTTTTGTTGAGGGGTAATCCTCAGTCCACTGGAGGCCAGTGACAAGGGTCTGAAGCTCCAAGAGGAGCTCCCACCTTGTCCCTGGAGGGTGCGTGCCAGGGAAGCAGAGACAGTTGACAAGGACAATCCAGCAATCCTCACACATGACCTCCATGCCCCCAATGATCCCCATACGCCTGCACAAAACGTTGTGTGAGCCAATAACGACAAAAAGGTGCAGGAAACGAAGGTACCTGGGAGATGAGTATGACACAACGGTGTCCCAGGCGTGCAGGCGTTTCCAGCACCAGTGCACGCTGCACTGGCTGAAGAGGATCTTCCTGTTCTCGTTGAGCGCCATGTGCATGTGAAGGTGATCCACTGAGACCCAGCGAATGAGCTTCTTTTCGGAGCCGTTGAGCGAGTAGGCATCGACAGTCTCCATCGAGATCCCCCATAACAGCAGCCACTTCAAGTTGGAGGGCATGGGGTGTACTGCGGCAGCAAGTCATTCCTCGTCACTCTGGAAACGAAGCCATGAGTAAACAATGTGCAAATAGCATGAGCAAAGAGTGAAGAGGAGGGGGACGTACCAACGCTGGGCGAATTCTTACACAGGGGTCACTGTTGTCACCCTTGTGCGCTGGCGGCGTTGTCTCCTCATGTGCCGGTGGCGTCGTCTCCTTGTGCGCTGGCGGCGTCATCTCCTCGTGCGCCAGCGGCGTCATCTCCTCTATCCTTGGCTCCTTCTTTGGCCTCTGAGGCCTCCACGTCTGGATTCGCTTCTCCCACCTGGCCACTCTCATCAGCACACCACTTCATGATGTAAATGTAGTGGAGATGAGGAGGAATGTACAACACATTGTGGAAGGCACTTAAGATTGCAAAGAGTTCATCTTCCTCGGTCGAGCTACCGGTGTACTTGATCAGCACGGCAAAGAGTTGGCGGTAGAGCGTATTGATACCAGACTTCATGTTGTCAGTATAGAGATGCGTTTTGAAGTCGCGCACCTTGCTGTGCTGATTCCAATGATGGTAGTGGTGAAGGAAGTAATCGGCATCTTCAACCTCACCAAAGATGCTTACCATGTTGTAATGAAGATGAGCCGCTTCTTCATACGACAACGCCTCCTTCATTCGCCTCTCCAGGTGTGTGCGCGGCACACAAATCTCGTACTTGCACTCCTGCGCTCCATGTTGGTTAGCTAACAAATAATAATAAAAAAGGAGAACATGGAGCGTACCAGTTTGATCTTGCGCATTGCTATCACGTTGTGGAAGATTGACTTCCACCTTTGCCCTTGTTGGTAATGGGCAAGTGTGAGAGCTGCATCTGCCCTGCACGAATTTGAAATGTTAGTAAATTGCGAATGGATGAAAACGTAGAACTGATGTACATCGATGGTTTTTCATGCTTCCTCTTCTTTGCGCCTTGTGATCCACGGTGCGTTGGTTGATTGGCATTGTACGCTGCGGCCCTGAGGCACCTACACAGCCACTTGATTAGAGAAATGTAACAAATTAACGAAATGTGGAAAGGTGTGAGGTGAACGCATGCATCACTAGGTCCGAATCTGCAGATGAATTGTAAATTAGCGTTAATTGAAAAGGGGGGTGGGAAGAAACAAAGGCGTACTGTTCCATTCTGAGTGTTGGTAAATTGCTCCACAGCAATCGCAATCGACCTGCAATGAAATGGATGGAAATTAGCAAAGGGGGGGACTTGCCAGCAAGAGCAAAAGGGTCCCCCCGTACCTGTACTTGTGCTACCCCGACAGGGAGCACAACAACTGAAGATAGGTGTGTGGCCCTTTTTGGGCAAGTGAAGACGACAGTTGTGTGCCAGGTAAATACTGGGCACTGGGGTACCGCAGAAGCTCCTGTCCCACAGAACCTGGGGTACCGCAGAAGCTCCCGCCCACAGCATCTGAAATATTTCAGTCTCTTTACACGACTCATTTTCTGGATTCTTTGAGCCTCTGGAGGTATAGAACTTGATGAATTTAAAAAATGTGGAATATTTCCATGTGTGGCATTAAGTCGGTTTCAGATGCAGGCAAACCTTTGTGCTCCCTGTCGGGGTAGCGCGCAAGCATGTGGGCAAAGGAGCTTTTGCCTGATCAATCCAGCATGACGCATGCGTGAGGACGTACCATTCCCACATGTCTGATTATGTAGTGCGATAGATGCTGGCATTAATTTACTTACAATTGCGTAAATTTGTACACAATTTGAAAATTTCAGGATCGCAATGTAATGTTGTGGGATCAAGTGTGATTGTGGGTCAGCCAGGACAGCTGATGATGGCTTCTGTGCAAGGTACGCTTCAATCTTTTGATGTGATTGAACATGATCATGTGTAGAAGGATTAATTTGTTTTAATTTTATTCATCTGTGAAGAGATCTACTTCAATCACGCAAGCTTTGAGAGCAATGAGTGGAGACAGCTTGAGGTCAATGGCAGTGAAGAGCTCATCCTTGCCAAAGGTGGTGACAAGAGTGATCCACCAAAGCTCTCAAGTGGAGCCAAGGCATGGATACACGCAAGTCTGACACCTTTGGTATGTACTCACTCTTTTGGCGTTTTGTTTTGGCGCATGACTAACAAGAAATGGTCTTCTCAGCTTTCAATGTGCAGAGCCCCACTATGAGGCGCGGTGAAAGAGGCAATATTTGCTGACTTCAAAGCGCAGCGGCCTTGGCCAACCTTGCCTGCGTACAAGGCTGAGCTGCTGGCTGGTACGCCTTTCACTTCCTTAGTCTTCTGTTTCAAACTCTCGCTCACCAGTGAACAGATTCTGAGAGGCGCGAGTGGTTGGTCCTCAATGGCATCAGCGCCATTGGTGAGTACATGGACGACAGCATCGACACTCCAGCTGAGGTGAAGCTCATTCACCAGCCCAAGGTGCTGGAGTGGTGGGCAGCGCAGATCAATAGTGCGTGTAGCCCCTCAGCCAGAAAGACCATAGCATGGGTGTTCAAGGATGTAGCAAAGGTACCATCCTCTCCTTTACTTGCATAAAATGCTCACAAACTAACAACATCATAGTGGCTAGCCACAGCAGACGACATGAGTGACGATGATCCAATTGGCTTCTACAAACCTGGTGGTGACATCACCAAGGACTACAGCGTTGATGGCAAGAACAAGGAGAACAGCAAGAAGGAGGAGAATGGCGAGCAGGACAAGCAGGACAAGCAGGATGAGCAGGATGAGCAGGACAAGCAGGACGAGCAGGACAAGCAGGACAAGCAGGACGAGCAGGACAAGCAGGACAAGCAGGACAAGCAGGACAAGAACTATGAGAAGGACAAGAACAATGAGAAGGGCAAGAACATCAAGAACATTGAGAACAGCAAGAACAGTGAGCAGGACAAGCAGGACGAGCAGGACGAGCAGGACAAGCAGGACAAGCAGGACAAGCAGGACGAGCAGGACGAGCAGGACAAGCAGGACGAGCAGGACGAGCAGGACGAGCAGGACAAGAACAATGAGAAGGGCAAGAATGACGAGAACAACAACAGCAACAACATCAACACAAGGAACAACATTATGACGGACGAGGTGTGCTTTCTTTCTCCATATACCAGTCATGGTTTTGTTTTCTAATCTATGCCACAGGCCCTTCTAGCTTTAGTCCACAGCGCATCAACATTCAAGATTGTGGGTGGGTCTGGTTCAAAACTACAAGTCAAGGAGAACAAGAACATCATAAAGAGGCACAAGGCACAAGAGAAGCGTAGAGTCAGTGCACTGGCCCAAGAAGAGGAAAAGGCAAAGAAGGAAGCAGCTGCCAAGGAGAGGGCAATAAAAAAGGCTGAGAAAGAGAAAGAGAAGGCTCAAAAGGAAGCAGACAGAAAGGCCAAGAAGGAGAGAAGGGAGAAGGCGAACACAGAGGCAGCAAACAACCAGAAAAGGAAGACCATCAAGACTGATGGCACTGCCAAGCAGGATGAGCCCACCATCATGAAGCCGAAGTGACAGAGGAAGGTGCTCAGCCTGACTTTGATCATCATGCACAACCAGAAGAGAAAGGCTGAGACGGCCTCCAAGGAGGCAACTGCTATGAAGGTGTCGGCGAGGGTGATGGCCACAGCCAAGAACACAGTCAAGACTACAGGACTGCCCAAAGGTACAGTACACTCTGCACTTAAAAGAACCTTCACTAACTTTGTTGTGTAGTGGATTTGGTGTGGGAGGTTGGCCTGGCCCATGAGGACGTTAGTGCCAACCTCTTCCAGATGCATCTGGAGAAGACCGGAGGGCAGAGGCTGTGGGCACTGCGTGTAAGCGCAGCACTTCATGGCCAACCGGGGCTTCTCAAGGAGGCAAAGAGCCAGCTCAAGGCCAGTGTGGGGATGTGGAGTGTGCAGACCAACGTGGAGAGCGGCAACCCCAACAAGAGGCACCCCTGCCTCTACCTCTTCATCGCCGATGATCACAGGTGGACTGTTGGGGAGCCACTGGTCTACATTGGGTACCACTGATCACAATGACAATGTACAGCCTTCGCTCTCTTGTCTGTTGTGTGTTGTGTTGCACACGACAGTCAATTGACTTTTGTTTCCCTTCAGCCCCAACCAAGCGACCTAGACACCCTTGGTCCTGCCCCACCACCCACCTCGCTCCCCACTCCCACACCAATGAGATCCCAGTCACCACATCTGGTGAGAACCAAACCCTTCACCACAGCGAAACGAAATACACAGCCTTCACCAACGACGATGATGAGCACAAACGCCCCAAGCCTTGCATAGGCAAGGCCACAATCTTGCGATCCTTTTTTACCCCATGCCCAACTCCAACTCAGGTTGTATCATTTACTCATTCAAACATGAGTTTTTTCAACATCATGTTCTCCTCTGACCTCAAGATTCCTCCTGCCCTTCTGCTCACTTGAGTTCCTCCCCTGCTCCTCTCACAAACAATCGCGACCACCTCTTCCTATTGCAGCAACTCACCTGCTTCAGTCGCCAGCCCTTGAGTTGCAGCAATAGGGTGGGATCTTTTGAGTCCCTGCGCCCTTCCGTTTCCCCAGTGACCAACGCGAGTCGCTCGCGTGCCTGCCCTCGCCCAACAATTCCTCGCCCTCGCCCTCACTCATGCCCTACTCCTCTGGCTCCTGGGAAGTCCCACTCAAGGTACTGCACATGACACACACATGACACACACAACACACACACGACACACACAACAAGTGTGCTAATATGTTCGTTACGGCTGAATCGTGCAGGCCAGCATGCAGCAGGACAAAAAGTACTGGTAGTTGTTGCGCGAAGCGCCAACAATGAAGTTTATTGCAAGCAAGTGTTTTCTCTGGTCTTTTCTCTTCCTCCGTTGTGAGCCTGGATGGAAGGCTTGTGGCGTGGAGTTTCCTTTTTTGGAAGGAGCGGCACTCTCCGGTGAAGGGTCGTCTGTGGGGGCTTGCCAGAGTGCATCATTTTTTCTTCTTCTTGTCTCTTGACTGACACACTTGTCTGTGGGGAGAGAAGAAAGAGTTAGTGAGAATAGTAGAGAGAGATGCAAACCATTCGAGGAGCTACGGAAGATGAGCTGAGCAAGATGACGGTCGCTCAGCTCAAGAAATTATGTATGGAGGTGGGGATTCCGTTGGGGAGAAATTGCAGGCTCACCGCGCAGGCTCTCAAGGCGGCGGAAATGGAACCCGGACCGTCCGACAGAAGTGATTCTGAGGAGGAAGAGGAGGAGAACGATTCGCCTGGAGAAGAGGAGGAGCCATCTGGAAATCTGATGAAGAAGGTCTTAATGGAGCTCACGTCCCTCAAGCGCAAGGTCGATGTGATCAGTGCGACTCCTAGTGAGGTTGGGAATGTCGAACAGCTCACCAAGCTGCACAACGAGCTGGTGAGGGAGCATGAGGCCAAGAAGATCTACCCAGATCGCGAGTTCGAGAAGGAGCGCGATCAGAACAAGTACAACGCCTGCAAGGATGTCACACAGCTGCTCAGCTACGTCAACGCGGGCACACTACCCTACGACCAGCAGGAGGCTCTCTCCAAGGCAATGAAGAGGGTGGAGGGACACACGGTGGCTGTCATGGTTGGAAGCCTCAAGGGATGGGGCACGGCCTCGCACATCACCTGCGACAACCAATCCTTCCTGGATCTTCGCTGGAAGGATGCGATTGCGGAGGCGCGGTGTAAGTGGAAAGCCGAGGACAAGGGCAAGGGCCACTCGTTTTTTTGGACTGGCCGATGCAAGACGTCAGCTGGGATGCAGCACAAGCCCCCCTTCTCGAAGCCCACCCCCTCCTCAGGCTCCATGACTGGCCAATCTGCCCCCCACAGCAAGGACCTCTCCTCCATCGTCTGCTTCAAGTGTTCCAAGTCAGGCCATTACACGAACAAGTGCACCAGCCCAAAGGCCCCATCCGCCCAGTGAGCCTGCTCGCATCAAGCGGGCAGGTGGTGGTGGGCCAACTGCCAAGGTGTGTGAATGCCTGGCGGGCGATTGGTGCGGGTGTGGTGGTGCTGGGGATTGTGGGTGAGGGTCTGCGCCTCACCCTGCTTGGCCCCCTGGTGGAGGACAACCGCCAGCTCCCATTCATGGCCAACCAGCTGGCATGGCTGGCTGTGGAGATGCGTCAGCTCGAGGAGGCGCAGGCAATCAAGTGGATGGGCGAGGGCACCCTGCAGCCAGTGGGGATTGTGCTCATCAGCCCGGTCTTCTTGGTGCCCAAGTGGGGGCCCAAGCTGTGGCACCTGGTCATTGACCAGCGCCACTTGAACCTTGTGCTTGAGATGCTGTGGTGCAAGTTCAAGTTGCTGGCCACATTGGTGTGGCTTGTGGGTCAAAACGATCACGTTCGATCTAGTGCAAGGGTACCACCACATTTTGATCCACCCTGATTTGCTCAAGTGGTTTGGCTTTTGGGTGGGTGAGAGCTGGTACCAGTACCGTGTCCTGCTGTTTGGCCTGCGCTGGAGCATGTGGGTCTTCACCAAGGTGGTGTGGGCCATGGTGAAGTTGTGGCGTGTGGCGGGCGTCCTGGTGTTTGTTTACATGGATGACTTTGTGGTGGTGGCCTTGTCACTGGAGGAGCTCTGGTGGATTCGGGACATGGTCATTGCCCCCTTGCTCGAGTGCCTTGGCTGGGTGCGTGAGACCACCAAGGGCCAGTGGGAGCCATTGCAGCAGGTGGAAGTTCTGGGTCTCTCCCTTGACCTGTGGCTGGGCCGGATCTCCATGCCAGAGGAGAAGCTGGTGCGAGTGGAGTGGCTGTGTCAGGTCGAGGCAGGCGTGCGGATGACGCGGCGGGACCTTGCCTGCATTGTGGGCTTTGTCATGGCCCTCAAGCATGCCATGCCGCAGGTGCAGGTTTACCTGTGCAAGGCTTATGCACTCCTGGGTGGCCAGCATGATCAGTGGGATGAGGTCGTGGTGGTCTCAGCAGCGGCGGTGTGTGACCTGCAGTGGGTGGCAGCAAACCTGCGGCAGATCCATGGTGCCCTGATGTGGCGGCCGTTGCAGGTTGTGGTGGTGCTCATGGACGCGGCCAAGACGGTGGGATGGGGCGCCTTCCTGCCGGCAACAGGCAGCCAGGCGCGTGGTGCCCACTCTGCCATGGAGAGGGCGCAGCCCATTCACTTGTTGGAGCTCCGGGCGGTTCTCCTTGGCCTGACCTTGTTTGGGCACCTGTTGCATGGGTGGCAAGTTGAGTGCTGCATGGACAACACCACAGTGTTGGCCTACCTTGTGAGGGGTGGTGGCGTGGACCCCAAGATGACCATGATCGTCAAGCAGATCTACAGCCTGCTGGATGGCATTGGTGCCAGCCTCTATGAGGCGGTGTGGGTCAAGGGGTCTCTCAATGTGGAGGTGGACATGGCCTCAAGGTGGGTTGACTGTGATGACTGGATGGTGCGGCTGCACCACCTGCAACGTGTGCACCTTGAGTTGGGGCCATGGACCATTGACTGGTTCACTGACCATGTCAACTGCCAGGTGACCCGCTTCAACAGCCAGTTCCTCATGCCAGGAACAGAGGCGCAGGATGCCTTCTCGGTCTCGTGGGCGGGTGAGGTCAATTTGCTGGTCCTGCCCTTCTACCTTGTCCTTTGGGTGCTTCAGCACCTCGTTGAGTGTCAAGCTGTGGGGCTGCTTGTTGTCCCACGCTGGGAGGCGCAGCCCTGGTGGCCCATCCTCCTGTGTGTCACCACTTGGGTGATTGTGCTGGGGGAGGGCGCCGACGTGGCGGAGCCGGGTCCATCGGGCGAGTGTGAACTGGCGCGCGGGTGGTGGCTGATGGAGGCGCGGGTGGTCGACGGTGCCTGGTTCTCGGAGTGGAGAAGCTAGCCGCCAGGTGAGCACAGCTCTTGGCTGGCAGCCGTGCGCTGTCGACGGTTGTGGGCTACGCAGTGCTGTGGCGCGACTTCCTGGGCTTTGCGGCCTTGATGCACCGCACTGCCCTGCCCGCCAGTGAAGATACTGTCATGGACTTTCTTACCTGGCTTGACCTCTCCGGCTGTGGCGGGCGTGCTGGTGCAGCTGTCTCTGCGATTGCGCGGGAGCACGTCCTCATGGGGCTGTGGGCGCCCGGCGCAGGAGCGTGTGTGTGGCTGCTGGCGGATGGCGTGGAGTGTGCGTGGGCCAGAGAGGGCAAGCGTGACTTCTGGTGTGATCCCTTCCTGGTGGTGGCGCTGCATGCCCACGTTCAGCGTGGTCCGGCGGCCAGTGAGCTCTGGTTGCAGGATGCTCTCATGGTGGCACTTGGGCTGCGCACCATGCGGCGTGCTGTGGAGCTGGCGGCGTTGCGTGTCCACGACATCACCTGGCTGGCGGACTGTGAGCTCCTGTGGATCTTTGTGAAGTCCTCCAAGGTGGACCAGGCTGGCCGAGGTTTAGAAATCTTCGTTGAGGCGTCATTGGCCCCGTGGTGCCCTGTGCGACTGCATCGGCGTTTCATGTGGCAGCGTGGCTGCGCGCCGGGCCTGCTGTTTCGGTCGGCGGGAGGTTGGCCACTCACGTTGAGCACCATCATGTCCATCTGCAAAAGGATGGTGTGTGATGTGGGCATTGACACTGTCGTGTCCTCGCACTCGCTTAGCATTGGCGGCGCGACTGCCGCCATGATGGGCGGCCTCCGCCGTGAGCAGATCATGGCGATTGGCGGCTGGCGGAGTGGCGCGGTGGATAGGTATCTCTGCGCGGTGGAGGTTGCCAAGGTTGGCGCTTCCACCCTCATTCTGGGGTCTGGTCTCTGACCGTCTCCTGTTATATGACCAGCGAGCGAGCAATATAACGGTAGTTGTTGCGCGAAGCGCCAACAACGAAGTTTATTGTGAGCGAGTGTTTTCTCTGGTCTTTTCTCTTCCTCCGTCGCGAGCCTGGATGGAAGGCTTGCGGCGTGGAGTTTCCTTTTTTTGGAAGGAGCGGCACTCTCCGGCGAAGGGTCGTCTGCGGTGGCTCGCCAGAGTGCATCATTTTTTCTTCTTCTTGTCTCTCGACCGACACACTTCCCACCCGGCCCTCCCTTGTGTCGGTCATGCTGCTGATGGTCTCTGGCCGTCTTGTTGTTTGGATAGAGGTAGTGGGTCAGTAGTGATCATAGGGGGGGTGGAAGCTCCCGTTTTCTCTCTCGAGGATCTCTCACTAATAAACTCCTGTTATATGACCAGCGAGCGAGCAATATAAC
>CDFB01061935.1:0-10632 GCA_000826425.1 Acanthamoeba lugdunensis | reverse complement strand
GTGGCAGGGGACCTTGCTCAGGTACTCGCTGTGGAGCTCCTTCACAGCCCTGGGCGGCGCGCAACGAGCGAACGAGCCACCCGGGGAGGTCAGAGCGAGCGCAACACGGAACAGAAATGCCCCTACCTCCCCCCTCTCAATCCCCGCCGCGGACCGCACACACGCCACACGCGGCACCGGTGACTGGGCACACGCACTCGAGCGGGGTGCAGGGAAAGGTGACCACGACGGCATCGACCTCGTGCGTGGGCGGCAAACGGGTCCACGACTCCTTGTCTGCAGTGGACCAGTTAGGGTGCGTGGGCGCAACGACACGACACACACGACACACGACACACGACACACAGTAACGCACCCTGCAGGCTGAAGTCGCTGCGGTGGGTGGCCAGGACGCGGCGGCGTAGGGCGGGGTCGGCCTGGCGCGCGGCCTCGTTGCTCTCTAGCGCCGTGGCGAGCCGGCTGCCCACAAAGCCGGCGCCCAGGATCACCACCCACCGTGCCCCTTGCTGCAAAACATATAAATATAAATATAAAAAGAAATAATACTGAATAATCAATACCCCAATCAAATCAAGACTCAGATCTAAAATACCTTCGTCTGGACCGCCATTTCTATCGTAGTGGGAGGTTCTCTGAGAGGGATGTTTTAATGTAAAGGACCACGTGGGGCAAGGCACCCGGGTGTAGTCAGCACCTACGAATAGGCCCGTGTTTCAATTCTTTTCCCTTTTTTCTTGTGATTTCTTGTTTCCGCTTTCTTTTTTTTTTTTTTTGTAGACGGAAAGAGCCCCCCTGATTGGTGGGTCTGGAGGCCATGCGGCCCCTCTTTCCACGTCTGGCGCGGGCAGTCCTGTCCCGCGTGGTGGTCGGGCTACCCCACACCACTGTCCACCGTGGATCACGCATCCCTGTTCGCCTTCATCCACTCTGCACTGGAGGTGAGGCTGCTGCACCTGCTGTGCCACTTCTTGAAAGCCCCCTTGGCTACCCTTTGCACTATCCTGGTGGTGAGCCCCCCCTTGTCTATCACCCATAGTAGTCCAGGGCCTTGCTGAGGGCGCTGGGGACGTATCCCAGCGCCCCCCACAGCTTGCTGAACTGCTACAGCTCTGTGAATGGAGCAAAGGGGCATGGAGAATCCCCATTGCACATGTCCCCTGCTGGAAACCAGAGTGGCAGGTGGCTCACATGTTCCTTGCCTTTCATAGTGCACGCCACAATCATGGCCTGCACTGCTGCAGCAGTATCCATGGATCCCTGGCGTCCATGTGGGCATAGATCTGTGACTGCATGCTCCACAGTTTACCTGGAACTGGAGTCACACATGTCACATGTCTGTGAGCAGTACTGCTCCTGCCAGGCAATCCACTTGGTCAAGCGTCCCCACTCTGTCCACACACCAGGAGGTGGTGTGAGTGCAACACACTGGTCCACCACCCCTTTGTGCCAGTACAGGTAGTGCTTGGTGTCCTTGACCAGCAAGAGGCCATACCTCACCTTGTGTAGAAAGTTGGACATACATCTGACATCAGGGAGGGGACTGCAGCCAAGGGCCATGTGGGTAGTGCAGTGGTCTATGCTGAGCTCCCAAAGAGCCACCCCCTGGACTGGTTTAGAGCTCATGCATTGCAACCACCTACATGTTTCATTAGCTAGGGCCATGCGCTGGATGTTGCCCTCCACCACAAACCCCTCCTTGTCAAGGATGACCACCCCAGGGCTGCCAGCCAGTATAGTCCATGGCTGGTTCATAGGGGGCATGGAGTGTGCCAGGTCTGCCAGTCAATCAGCACCCTCATTGCCATTTGTCCATGCCAAGAACAGGCCCCACAGCTGATCCTGGAGTGCAGTGAGCTTGCTGGACAGGGTGGCCACAGCCTCTGGGCCTGCCCTAGTTGCTGCCCATTGCTTGCTGGCCACATGACTATATACATGCTGGAACCAGACTGAGAGCCCATGTGCCAAGAAGGCCGCCATGTGCCGCACAATACACTCTGTGACTCCAGCTCCCTGGCTCCTGGCCCTGCACCCTGGCAGCCTCTCCTTCCAGCATGTGATGGCTTCCACACTGGACTTGGAGTCAGTGGCAATGCAGACATTCACACCAGAAGGGACACAGAGCAGAGCTTCTTCAATGGCATGAAGCTCTGCCACCATGGAGACAGGGGCAGCCTTGATTCTGAAGGCGCAGTTACACTTAGAGCCTAGGGCAAAGTACACTCCCACTCCCACCAACCCATTCTTACAGGACCCATCAGTAAAAACCATAAGTGTGTTGGTGGGGTGATGGTAGTGCAGATCCTGCAGCTCTCCAGGCCAGGGCAAGAATCTGTTCAGTTCTCTGAGCTTGTCCTCCATGCTCACCAGCCAGGAGTGTGCAGGTGGGGTGTGTGAGACCATCTGCAACAGCCGCTCATACTTGCTTTCCAAGATGGGCTGGCCATGCAAGTCCCTGATCAGGTTCCTGGCCTTGATGACGCCTCCAGACACAACTTGTGACCAACAGCATATCCCCAATTGGACAAGCAAGTGCGCCAAGTGGGGGTCCTGTGTCAGGTTCCCCAGCCAGTCAGCATCTCTAACCCTGGGCCACGCCAGCCAGCCCTGCCACTTCAGCACCTCCACCCACCTCTCAATGTGGCTGTATTTGATGGAGTAAGCAAGGTGCCAGCTGGCGGTGGAGGTGCTGGCACTAAGTGCAAGGGAGGTGAGCTCCCAAAGCATGCTGGAGCAAGCGACAGCCACCTGGAGATCCAACAGGTTGACCAAACCCCAGCCACCCTCCAAGACCAGCATGAAAAACAGCTCCTTGTCAGCATTGCAGGGGACCCCCATAGACAATTTGATGGTGCACAGGATGACATCCTGCATCTCCATCAGCCATGCCTTAGGGTAAGGTACAACACACATGCCATATGACAAGAATGCATTGGTCACCATGTTGCTTACATACACTTTATTGTCTGTGGTGAGAGCGCAGTGGCAGATCATATGTTGGTACACCACAACCTTCTTATGCACATAGGCCATGTGCGAATCCCAGTTCAGGTGCAGGTTGACCAGCACACCCATGTAGTGGTACAAGGAGCCAGGGGGACAGACAGGGACCGCCTCCACCACAGGGACGCCCCTCTTCATAACGATCACCTTGAGGACAGCAACAGCGCTGGCATGGATGCATGAGTATGCCAATTTACCAGGGTTGATCTCCAATCCCACCCATGCCCCAAACTCCACCAGCTTGTTGAAAGCCTCCTCCAAGCCAGCAGCACTGTTGCTGAGGAGGGCAATGTCATCACAGTATCCAGAGGTCAGGATGCACACTCCATTTTGAAACTGGTAACCTGCTCCTGGTCCATTGATCCACTCCAGAGCCAGGTTGATGGCCAGAATGAAGAGGAGTGGTGAGAGCATGTCCCCTTGGCAGATGCCACAGGATATGGGGAACAACTCACTAGCACTGTTATTGAGATACAGGTCAGAGCTACAGTCAGTGTATAGCTCCTTGATAAGATTGATGAATGGCTCCCTAAGCCCATAAAACTCCCAGGTTTTGAAAAGCACATCATGGCGCACAGAATCAAAAGCTTTACTGAAGTCAACATAAGCCATGTGCAGCTCTGAGGATCTGGCTTTGGAGTCCTCCAGGATGTCAGTCAGCACACAAAGTGCTGACTGGGCAGACATACCTTTCCAGAACCCCATCTGGGCCTGATTAAGGATGTGTAGATTGGTGACAGCAGAGAGATGTGTGGTGATGATCTTTGTGAAGATTATGTATGTGACCTGCAAGAGTGAGATAGGGTGGTAGTTAGCAGGGTTGGCAGGTGAGCCATCTTTAGGCAATAAAATGATTCTTGCCATTCACCACTCACTGGGGATTTCCAGTGACCCAGACAGCATGCTGTTCATGCCCAGGCGTATCTCCTCCAGCTTGTCCACAGGGGCATGCCTGAGCATAGCAGCATCCACCCCATCTGTGCCTGGGGCTCCATTCCCTGTACTGGATAGGGCTTTCATGAACTCCTCAGTGGTGATTGGCGCCATGAGTGAGTCTAGTTTACTGGAGGGGATGGGCGCCAGCCACTGTGAGAACCATGGCTTATGGAGCTGTGTGGCAGGGGGCGCAGTGCTGTAGAGGCCAGCCCAGTAATTCCTGAAAACCGCCAGGATGGAAGTGGCATTGCAGTAGACCATGACACTCCCATCCACTACAGCAGAGGCACTCAGCACTGTTGTAGTGGTGGTGTGATTATGAAGCCTACACCAGAATGCTGCCAGCTCCTTGGGTGAGCCCAAGGCGCCATACTGGACTAACAAGCCCACTGCCTCCTGGTGGGCCTGAGCCCTAGCCTTATCAAGCCTGGCCCTGCATACCTTCTTAACTCAGTTGACTTCATGCAGGTACAGCATGGTGGAGACCAGCATCCACTCAGGCAGGTGGGTACAATGGGCCCAAACTGGGGCTCCAACCAGCTGCCTAATCTTGGTGGTAGTGGAGATGGTTGCTCCCTGGGCCATGCACATGGTAACATAGTTGGACACCTTGATTGTTTTGTGTGCAAAGCGCCTGGCCACCCTGACCTCCTTGCTGTCAGACCGTCCCCCTGCTGGTTGCAGTGTCTTGGCCACAGCCCTGGCTAGGGCCACCAGTGCACTGGAAATTGGGTTAGGCAGTGAGTTTGCCTGCACTGGGGCAGTCCAGTTACCCACAGCCTCCCTATATTTGGCACTAGTGTGGTCATGAGTGAGTCTATCTGTAGCAAACTTCCTAGTTGCTGATTGGTACATGAGAGGGCCAGGAACAGCCCCCAAGTTTGTGGCAGCAATGGATAGGATGACTGGTGTGTGATCTGAATCCACAGCAGTGTCCTGCACTATGTGGGCCACCTCCACCAGCAGACCTGGGCTGGCAAGCAAGAGGTCCATGCGCCACTGCACCACTACTGGCCAGTGGTACCTGTCCAAAAATACCCTACTGGCAGTGAGGTTGACTTGGTTGGCGTGGGGCAGGAAACTGGCAATGTGGTCTAGACATGCGCCCAACAGCTGCTCCACAGGCGCCCTCTGGCACACATACCTCTTCTTGGCCAGTCTTACCCAACTATATTCCACCAGGGAGGGATTGACAAGCTGGTACATGTCGTGGAGCTTGCCCTCTTCAGACAGGAGGCATATCAGCTCTGGGCAGTCCCAGTAATTGCTGGGGTTGCCATGGTCAATGGGGTGTGGGGCAGTGTTAAAATTGCCTCCAGCAACTACCACCCGTCCCTTGGAGGTTACCTCCTTGACAACAGGTGTGAGACAATGCACCAGCCATTGGTGCACCACCCCAGCACCATTGGCTGGGGTGTACATGTTTAAAACACACAACATGCATCCTCCCACTGCCAGTGACACCACCATCAGCCACTTGCTCCTTTTTAGCCCACCATTTTTGGACATACAATGAACCCAGTGGACCTGGACCTTGCTGATAACATCACAGTGTATCAGCACAGCCAGGCCACCCAACACATAGACACAGTGCCCCACCACAAAGCCTATACCTGTACGCAACTGTGAATCTGAGATGAGGCTGGCAAGATGATCCCACTCCAACTTGGCCACACGGCCACTGGTTTGTTGGTCATGGAGGGCAGCATAGTGTGGTGAGTTAAAAAACACTTTATGGTGTAGTGAGGTGCAGAGCTCAGAGTGGGGATTGGGGGTGGTTTTGCTCACAACACCTGTTTCCTGGACCAATACAATGTGCCAGCCCCATTTAGTCATGAGCCAGTCCACTGTGTGGAGATGGCCAGGCACACAATTGATCAGAAACTATGTTGAGGAGCCCACAACTTGTCATGACAGAGCTGACTACCTCCCCAAATGAGTATTCTGCCTCTAGCAACTGGTCTTCTTGGGCACAGGCGACCCCTAGCCAAGAGAGGATGACTGCCAGGGCAGCAACAGCCACCAGTCCCCATAACAGGCAGGTTTGTCATGGTGACCCCAATTTTGCACAATTCCCTTTCCAGCATTGTAAAATGGGCCACTGGGGTGTAATATACCCTTCCAGTGCCACAAGTGAGCACATGATGTTAAGCCCAGCACCCACAGTCTCCTCCTCCACAGTGGAGATCACCCCCTCCACCCTTGGAAGGGCTGCAAGGATGAGCAGGGCTGCAGTGACAAGTAGCCTGGAGAGTGGGAGGCTGCAGGTTTGTTTTATTGCATGGGGGCAGAGTCCCAACAGACATGGGGGTGCCAGAGCAGGCCTATGCTTCAGGCTGGAAGGGCCTCAGGAAGCTGGCCACAGCACTGGTGGCCTGTTGTTGGTAAGTGGCAATGGTGGCTGTGTTGCTGCTCTTCTTGTCAGCAAGGTGGTGTTGATGAGCCTTGGTCTCCACAGTCCTGGTAGCCCTTCTGCGCTTGCTGCTGGCTTGGCTGTGGTACTCAGCCTCCCTCTCTTCTGCTGTCCTTGACTTGGAGATGCCAAGGACCTTGCTGTTGAACTTCTTTTTTCCTGTGTAAGGAGGGTAAGTGAGGGTCTGGGCACTTCTGTAAGTAGGCAAACCAAAGGGTGGGGGTGCGTCATACCATCCATGCTCAAGGCCTTGTTCATGCTGCTGGTGGATTTGAACTGGACTGTCATCCAGGGGGCCAGGTGATTGTCATTGAGCTTTCCAAAGAAGTGGTTGACCGTTGTGCTGCAGTGGCTGTTGAGAAACTCCACCACTGCATGCCTTGAGGTGGTCTTGGCCAGGCCACTGATGTACACCTGGTGTTCTACCTGCCTGAAGCTCTCTTTCCATGGGCTTACATCCAACTCCTTGCTGAGAATGATGATCTTGCACAGCCTGCATAGATCCTGAGCAGATTTGCCATCCTTGAGGAGGAGCAGCCAGGTGCCAGGCACCACAATGCTGATTGAGGCCCTCCACAGGTCTATCTCAATGCCCTTGTGGCTTGCATACTCAGCCACAGCTTCAACACTGACAAGGGTGAAATCCCCCTTGTTGACCATCCAGATGGTGACCTTGAATCTCTCCATAGTGGGGCTGAACACATTGACCATGAGCCAGCCTGGACCTGCCCAAACTCCCATGAGGAGTAGGGCAGTCCTCTCCACCTCATCAACAATGGGTATGCCAATGTTCTGAATGTTGGTGAGGGCCTTTATGTACTCTTCAGGCTTGAGGCCCATAACAAGTACAGTGCATTGACTGATTAGGCTCCAAGTGCCCACAATTTCCTCCAGGTCCTCATTGTCAGACAGCCCTGGGCTCAAGTCCAATTCCTCCCACTCCTCCTCATTGTCCATGGCACTGTGGTGCAGTGGGTCCAGGCACTTGTGCTTGGGGTGTTGAGGGCTGTGCATAGCAAGGTGGATGGGTAGGGCTGCAGGGAGAGAGAGGAATGATAAAAGCAGGAGTATCAGCTCCCCAGTGGGAAATATGGGTCCTGGCCCTTCAGGTGAGTGAGCACCAATCCCAACACACACAGGGTAGCTGACAAGGTGTGTGCCTCAGGTGAGTGGATATTGGCTGCTCATAGCCAGGAGTTGGAGGGGGTGAATGGGGCAGTGCATCAGGGCAAGATATAACTGAAAATCAAATGCAATCTTCCTATCAAGGTGTGTGCCTTGGGTGAGCAGGTAAAGGCTGCTCATAGCCATAATCATAGCTAGGATGAACTTACCTGGGGCAAAATTGTCAGCGCCGTGGAGCTTCATCCTCCGTTCTTCTTCTCTCCTCTCTGCCTTGCTTCTTTCCGCTTTCTTTTCCACATGGATTATGTTGCCTTTTATCGATTGGCCCGGGGTTGTGGGTAAAAGATTCACCGGCCATTCAGGAGAGAGGTCGGCGAGAGTTGTTGTTCGCGACGGCTCATCAGTGGCCATCTGCACCCTCGAAAAGGGAGGGTTGCAGGTGCCACCAGGTCCCGCACCGCCAGAGCAGCATGTCGGTTGGAGGGCAGGAATGGATGCCGGCCCAGTCTATTACGGTTCCCGGCCAGGCCCAGCCGCCGGACAGCCCTTGATCGAAGTTCGCCCCCCTTCGATCCTGCCCTTGACGCCTCCGTGTTGGTCTCTCTTTCATTCATCACAACCAGCCTCAACCCATCGGTCACTCACCCCACAACGCACCACCACACCACCATCAAACCAAACAACGGCATCCACATGTCTTTCACCTCCCGCCCCGCGTTCCTGATGATCCTGCTCCTCATGGCCATCGCGCTGCCCCTCTCGTACGCCCGCGCTACCGCCACACCTCTGCCAAGCACCACACCCATTGATGATGATGGTTTGCTGACTCACACATTCCACGCCGCGTACAGGCTGGCGCGGTGGGCACCGAGACAGGAGGCCATGGTGACCAACGTGGCGCCCCTCCCGTCCATCGCAACAGACCCGTCGCCCGCGGCCTCACCTTCGTCGGGCGCCGCCGCCGCCGCGTCTTCACCCATGCCGTCGGCCGGGCAAGCCACCTCCTCGCCGGCTGCCCCGTCACCGTCGCCCGTCGTGGCCATCTCGTCGACCACCCAAGCTCCCGGTTCATCCAGCTCGAGCGCACCGGCCAGCGCCGCGGCCAGCCCCAGCCGCGCCGCGTCTCCCAGCGTAGCCGTGGCGGTCTCGCCGACGCCCATCGCGACCACCACTCCGGCGTCGGCCTCCCCCAGCCTGTCGCCCGCCGTGAGCCAGGCCTCCGCGAGCCCGCTCCGGGCGTCGTCGTCCCCGCTGGCCTCGCACTCGCCCGACGCGGTGGTGGTGATCGTACCGTCTGAGTCGCCCGTGACGACCCACGCGACCTCGACCGCGGCCGCGACCTCACCCAGCCCTTCTCGTGCGGCGGTGTCGACCACGGCCAGCCCTCCCGCGGCGTCACCCACGCCCACCAGGACCGGCTCGCCGGCGGCGTCGCCCTCGTCGGGCGCCTCGTCCGCCACCACCTCCACCAACGGTGCGTTTTAACCCACCTCACCACCGCCAGCAGCCCTGAGTTGACCAGTTGAATGCTCACTCTGCACGCGTGCGCCGATGCTGCGCAGGTGCCGGTGGCAAGGGCGCCCTGCTGGGCGAATCCGTGGGCGGGAGTGCGTGGACCTTGCTCACCAGTCTCCTGCCCGCCTGATCCCTGGGCGCTGCTGATCGCCACCCCCCCCCCAATGTCATCGCATCAAAATTGCACCCCGCATGTGACTACGGCCCGGGTGTGGAAAAAAAAATAAAAACAATAAAAAAGCAATAAAAAAGCGACAATCTCGGGGGGAAGCGTTGTTGTGGTGTTGGTGGCGTGGCAAGAGAGGGGAAGGGGGGGAAGGGGTTTGAGGGTCCCGGGGGGGAATTGGGGCGATGTGGACGAACACAATGGCCCGATGCAGTGGTGGTGAAGGGGTCCCCAGCCATCAGGGGAAGTACCAGGGCGCGTCGAGGGAGACGAATGATCGCCAGTTGTGACGGTCGAGGGCGTACGTCTGCTGCCGCTCGTAGGCCATCCTGCAGGTGCGTTCACGCAAGGGTCACGTGGCCTTACGTAAGCACCACCGCACACGCACACGCACACGCACACGCACACGCACACGCACACGCACACGCACACGCACNNNCGCACACGCACACGCACACGCACACGCACACGCACACGCACACGCACACGCACACGCACACGCGACACATCGCACGACTCACACACCATTGCACACGCACGACGCGACACACGACACACGACACACGACACGCACCTGGAGACCTGGGAGGAGGCGGTGCCCACGAAGAAGTCAGCCTTGGCCAGGTGGAAGAGGTCGGAGAGGAGGTTGTAGGTGTGGGTTGGCCCCGTGCGTTCGCCCTCGCCCGACGAGCGGCCGCCGTGGGATGACGTCAGAAACACGAACTGCGGGTACAGCCGGCCCGCCTCCTCGATCACCTTGGGCTCGTCCGTCGCCAGGTAAATACGCAGCCTCCCAGGCGCAACTATCGCACCACCGCACACGCACATGCACGCACACGCACACGCACACGCACACGCACACGATGAGATGGAGGCGGTCGAGGCGGGCTGTAGGGGGGCTGGGGGCGTACGGAGGCGGTTTTCGGGGCGGGCGCGGTGCTGGTTCCACCAGTGCTCGATCCGCTCGACGTACTCCCTTACGTCGCGGAAGGGCGCTTCGGAGCTGTGGTCGGTGCGCCGCACGTGCATGGCGGCGATGGGGTGGCGCCACTCGCCCGCCATGTGGTCCTCGTCGGGGTCGTCGTCACCCTCGCGCGCTTTGTCGCTGGGGCGCTCCCAGTCGGCCCGCCACCACTCCCCGACATCGTCCGGGTTGGCTTTCCGCGACATGCCCTTCTCCTGCGACCCGTCCACCCGCGCCAGGCTGGCGTGGATCTCCTGCACGCAGCACACACGACACACGACACACGACACACGACACACCACAGACTTGTCAGCGCGAATTCTTCCACCGAAGTGTCGACGACCAATAGGAGTTGCTTGTTGCGAGGGGGCGTACACGAAGGGCGCGGGCGGTGGGTTCGTTGGGGCGGAGCATGTACTTCTCGAGCTGCCCCACGAACCACGCCCGCAGGTCGCCTGCAGCACATGCGCCCGCGCCCACACCCCGCGAGTTAGAAACCTCACGCGCGGGGGG
>CDFB01061874.1:0-10693 GCA_000826425.1 Acanthamoeba lugdunensis | reverse complement strand
TGAGGGGAGAAAAGGCCTTTGGGGGGAAATGAAACGGCGTTTGAATCAGAGTGGAGTGATTTAGTTTTAATTCAGAGAATCTCTCAGTGGTTTGTCTGTTGTATTATCATCAGGCAGCAAACCCAGCTTCCGGCTTCGAGAAGCGCAGAGGAGGGATGTTTTACCTTTATATTCAAAGCCAAATTGACCTCCACCGGGAAAGATCCGATCAACCTGAGCGGAGAGGAGAGGCGGCATTAGGCGAAATGAAGAGAGGAAGGTGAACTGAAAGAGGGTTGTTGGGAAAAGGCGGTGGCTTAGAGATGCGTGAGTATTTATCTCTTCCTTATTGTCCCGTCCAACATCAGCAATACTCCCAGTGAAGAGACATGAGCCGAAGGAACGCATCAATTCGGGTAAGGCAAAGTTTTTTAATCATCGCCACCATGCGGAGGAGGCTTCCAGAGAGTGGTGCCAGGGATCGAGATAAGGGCAGTGCGTACCGAAGGGCTGTGTGCGTGTGCGGTTCGGGCGTGGAGAAAAAGCGAGTGCGGAGCAGCGCAAGGGGAAAAAAACCACAGCGACGCTTCCCTGCTGGTTTTATCCCGGCACGACACAAGTGCGGTGTGCTGGAATCGTGCACAAGTCCACCGAGGAAGATTTGCGCTGGGGGCAAAACTTTCACTCGAAAAGTTCGTGTGCGCGGCACACCTGGGGGTGTTTAGGTCCCACCCTCCCACTGCGGGAGGGCGGGGTGCCTTTGTGGTCCTTGAAGATCGATTGGCCCACAGCATAACATCATGTTTCTCATTTCAAGAATTTAACAAGAACGCCACGCGCCTTTCGAGCCACGGGTTCCTCAGGTTTCCTTGAAGAGCAAACCACAAGACACTATTGGCTGTCTCAATATTAAAATTTAACATGAACTTGGTCGAGAAGCTCACACAAACAACAAGTTTGCACAACCTCAACCATGGCAGGCCAGCAAGAAGCTTTGGCTCTTCTCGCGGATCAGCAGAAGCGGCTCGATGCATCAGACGCGCCAGCGCTCAAGCTGGAACTTGACTTCAACCACTTCATCAATCAAGAACGGTACAACACTTAGGCCTGTTGTCGCAGCTGTGTGCCTGTTTGCTGGCGGTCGTACCAAATTAATGATGATCCTTCCCCACAGGTTCAAGGCGCATCGGCAGCCAGAGCAACTCCTCCACCAGCTCGTGTCCCACGTGGTTGAAAAGGGCCTGTGGGCGCCCGGCGCAGGGTATGTTTGGCCCTCGTACCGAGCTCATATGTCGGCCCTTCTCGGTTTTGATTGTTTTTTCCCCTCTCCAGGCTGGTGCCTTGGCTCGCGCGGAGCGAGAGGGCCAAGCGTATCTTTGCTGCGCACACACAGCGCTGCTTGATCCGCATGGACAACTCGATCTCCGACGTCGGCAAGGGCAACAGCTACTTCACGGTGCGCTACGATGGCACCACGATGGTGGTGACGGCGCGCATGGACTGCCTGACGTACACCGACGGATGGGGCGTCAAGGTCGACGAGCAGCTCGATCTCAACGTCCTCGACGAGCTGGACATGAAGGAGGCCCTCATCAAGATCAAGCAGCACGAGGCCAAGTTCCAGGCCGGGCTGGGCGGTGGCGCGGAGGTCTTGATCGAAGTGGACTGGGCCAGCTTCGTGCGCGACGAGAAGTTCCGGCGCATGAAGGACCCAGCCCGCAAGTCGGTTATACACAACATCGCCGACCTCGTGGTCGAGAAGGGCCTGTTCGACTCCGGCCAGGGCCTGCTGAAGTGGGCCAGCAACAGCAAGCGCATGCGGCGGCTCTTGCTGGAGCGGGTCAACAAGATCGTCATCAAGCTCGAGCCTCACGGATCGCTGGCCGATGTCGGCATCGGCAACAGCTACTACAAGGTCCAGGAGCAGGCCGCCACCGCCGCCTGTGCTGGCTCCTCGCTGATATTGACGGCGCGCATGGAGTGCCTGACCTACACTGACGGCTGGGGTCCAAAGGTCGACGAGTGCCTGGGCTTGCACTACCTTGACGAGACCTACATGCGGCAGGCGCTCGATGCCCTGGCCGCCAAGACCGCCAAGCTGCACGGGGACCTCGCCGGCTCGATGAAGCCAGCGCTACGAATCGACTGGGACTCATTCGTGAGCGACGCTAAGTTCCTCCGGCAGCGAGAGACCGCGAGGAAGAGCGTCTTCGAGCAGGTGGTGGAATCTGTCATCCAGAAAGGTGTGTGGGCCAGCGACGGCCTGCTGGCCTTCTGCCGCGAGCACCCGGAGGTCGCCGTCGGGGCCATCGTCGTCAAGCTCGTCACCGACGGGTCCCTCATCAGCGGCCCGGGAAACAGCTACTACCGTGTCGACGTCTCCGACGGGCCGACGGTGACGGTCTCTGCGCGCATGGAGTGCCTGACCTTCACCGACGGCTGGAAGGCCAAACTGAATAGCCAGCTTGCTGCCCTCACGTCGGTACGGCTGTAGACCCCGTGCAGCTCCGCTCAGCTCAGCTCAACTCACCGGTGTTGCCTTGCTCGCTCTTGTACTCCAGGCCAAGGCCACCGCTCAAGCTCAGGTCCTGCCTCATGCGTACGTTGCGGATCAGCCGGAGCCCGTTCCGCTTCTCGCGGCCACCGTCAGCGACCTGCACGAGTACCTGACCATTCCGGGAGAGGTCAGCGCTCCCCAGGTACCGAGCACTTGTCCTTCTGTCGCGCTTGTGTGTGCGGGGGGCGGGGCGGGGGCGGGGCGTATGGGCGTGTGTCGTGTGGAAGAGAGAAACACCAATTTACCCGAGGGGCCTACCCGGCCAGGTGAGCGAGGAGGAGAATCTTGCCCGAGAAACGGCGATCGCCAAAGCCAAGGCGAAGGCCGAGGAGGACGCGCGACGCGATCGCGTCGAACAGGAGAGCAGGAAGAAGCGAGAAGCAGAAGAGGCCTCGGCTGCTCTTCGCGCTCGCCAGGCCGGTGCACCGAGTTCGACGGCCGGTAGCGCTGCCGGTCCTTCCGCCACCAAGCTTCCCACTCCGGCCGTTCCTTCACCCTCATCGCCGTCGCTTGGTGCCGCTGCCTCGATTCCTGGCGCCCAGGCCGCTCTCAAGCAGCTCCAGAGCGCGCAGTCAGCGCTGAACACCGCTCTCGGAGGCCCCTCTGCAGCGGTGGAGTTCGCGGTCGATTGGAGCTTCGCCCAGGACGCGGCCTACGCATCGGTGCCTCCGTCCCAGCAGAAGTCGTGCGTCGACTCTGACCTCACCAGCGCCGTAGGCTTGCTGTCCCGTGGGCTGGTCGCTCTGGCGCGCGACGACACGATCAAGCAGGAGCTGCTCTCGGGTCTCATCTCGCGTGTCGTGCTGGCGTTCGACACCTCGAACGGCGTCAACTCCCGGATCACCGGCTCCGACAACGGCCGTCACTACGAGCTGGGGCTGCGAGGCGGCGAGCTGCGCATGCGAATCAACTTTAGCCAGCGGAGCGACACCCTCTGGAGCCTGGAAGATAAGCTGCGCTGCGCGCTCAACCTGCAGCTGAAGCAAAGCCAGGCCGAGATGCGCGTCGAGCTCAGCAAGATGGAGCAGAAGCTCGCCAGCGCCGGGCTGGGCGGCGTCGGGATAGAGGTCGACTGGCCCTCGTTCGCCGAGAGCGAGGCCTTCCTGGGCAAGCCGCCCAGCTCCGAGGGCGTCTTGTTGAAAGACCTGAAGCGCCAGAGGGACATCGTCACCAGCTTTCGACTGTCCTACATCCAGTCGGTAGTCACCGGGTCCGAAGGCCTGGTCAAGCTCTGCCAAGATGACGTGTTTCGGGCCGCGATCCTAGAGCGCGTCAAGACGATCGTGTTCCGTCTGGACCCCACGGATAGTGTCAGCGCCCCGTCGAGCAGTAGCTCCGGCCGCACCTGGGACCTGCGACTGGAGCCAGCCGCAGAGCGGGTGGTCGTCACTGCCAATATGTCCTCCGTACGTCCGGCCGCCTCACCTTGTGGGGTGCCTGCAAAGCTAACGTGTGTGTCGTGTGTGCTGTGCAGTATAAGGACTCTGTCTTTAGCACGAAAGAAAAGTGGGACCAAGCGATGCAAGTGCGCATCGCCCAGGGCATACGCGATTCTGAGGGCAAGATTGCCCAGCTGGTTGGCCAGCTGCAGGGCCAAGTCGGCAAGAAGATCGACGTTGTGGTCGACTGGCGCTCCTTTGTCGACCACTCCAGCTTCACCACACTGCCGCTCGCCCAGAAATCTGCGCTTTTCGCGAACATCCTCTCCAACCACGTCGGCCCCGTCACCACCGGCAACGACGGGTACTACCAACTGAGAACTTTCGCTTGCGTTGACTCACGTTGACTTACCTGCTGACTTTTGACTTTCCGTCGTGGCTCAGGCTGGGCACGAAGTGCAGAGGCGACGAGATCTACAAGCAGGCGGTGAGCGCCCGCATCGATCGCGTAGAGTTCGCCTACGACCCCGCCAACTCGGTCAACGGCCTCTACGGCGTGCAGCTGGGCGAGGATCGAGTGCTCGCGTTCACCATCAACTTTGACCAGTGCAGCTCCACCCTCGGCGGACTGAAGGCCAAGCTAGACGAAGTGATCAACGTCAAGGTCGCCCAGCAGCAGCGCGACGCCGAGAAGGACTTGATGAACCACCAAACCGCCCTCTCCAACGCCCTCGGCCAGCCCGTCCAGGTCAAGGTCGACTGGGACTTCACGCAACACGAAAATTTCCTTGCCAAGCCGCTCCATGAGAGAGCCAAAGTGTGCGCTCTCGCCACCGAGCGATGTGGTGCGCTCGTCGGCCGAGGTGACGGGTACTGGCCCAGTTCGTGTGAATGTTGAACGCCGTGAGTGCCGTAATCCTGCTGACCAGGTGACTCGTCATGATGTGGAATCACACACAGCCTGGCGGGGGTCTGCAGCAGCGAGCCCACGTCGAAGAACATCATTGCTGGTGCTGTCAAGGCGGTGGTGTTCAGCGTCGACCCGACCAGCGCCATAAGCGACTCCGTTGGCAGCGAGTACGGCCGCTACTACAGCGCAGCCTTCTCAGCCGCCGAGCTCCGCCTGACCTATAACATGGACTCGCTCGACCACCCGCCCTACTCCTTCTTCGGCAAGCTCGACGCGCTATTTGAACTCTCCGTCGCCAAGGCCCTGCATGCGGGCAAGCCCAAGCTCGAGGCCCTCGGACAGCGCCTCCTTTCGAAGGGCCTCGCCATCGATGTCGCTGTCGACTGCGCGCGGTTCCAGTCGTCGCCCGAGTTTCAAGCCAGGTCGGCCAAACAGAAGTGCGAGCTAGTGACGCGGCTGATCGAGGAGTGCGGCCAGCCGCTGGTCGAAGGCGCGGACCACTCGATCTTCAACGCCTACGATTCGACCCCGGAAGCGCGCGACTGGCTCAAGTCTCAAGTGTCACGCGTGGTGCTGACCTACGACCCTACGAGCTCCATCAACGACATTGTAAGCGGGCGCGATCAGGGCAAGGCCTACACTCTGAAGCTCGACGACGCTGGCACGCTCGCGTTCACTACCAACATGGACGACCACTGGTTCTCGCTCTACGATTTCTGCAACAAGCTCCTGGCCCAGCTCTGCTTCGCCGACGCCCGCCAAGGGTACACAGCCATTTCCCCCCTCACCGCACATCCACCACTGCTCACGCGCACAATTCTTAAACTGCTTTGCCTCGCGTACGCAGACGTTATGCACCAGCGCTAGAGAAGTGTGCCAAGCGGATGGAAGCAGCGGCGGGCAAGCCCGTCGCTCTCTCTTTCGATTGGACGAGCCTCGACACCAGCGCGTTCCTCTACGACAACCCGCTCCCGACCCTCCAGGCACGCCTGCACCAGGCCTTCGCCGACCCGGCCGGGCTGATGGGCTGCCTCGCCACCACGGTCGAGCAGGTATGCAGCACACCAATGGGCAAGCAGGCCTTCGCCGCTACCGTGGAATCAGTGGCGGTCACGGTCGGGCACCAGTCGGCCCACACGGCGGTGGTCCTGCGCACCGACGAGAAGCGGCTGGAGGTGATCGCCATGGCCCAGCTTGCCCAAACCGGCGCCCTGGACACTGCCACATGGCGCGCGGACCTCGAACTGGCGCTCGGGCAGACCATCACCATCGCCAAGCACTGCGCCCTCCAGTCCCTTAAGCAAGTACGTCCCTTCGTGTGCGTGTGCGGTCGTGCCTGTGCGCGCGCTCTCTCTCTAACTCACAGCCTTGGTTAACAGGTGGAAGACGAGGCTTCGAGCCTTATGGGAAAGCGCGTCTCGGTAACCATCGATTGGACGCACGCCGACGTGCCTCAAACCCAGATCCCGCCCGACGCCATCATCGCCGCCAGCAAGCGCATCCACACGCTCGCCAACGCGCTGGCGCGGCGGGTCGTAATCCAGGGTCTCGCAGCCGTGTGTGATCACCCTGTGGGGCGGCGCACGGTGCATCAGTCCGTGGATAATGTGGTCCTCCGCTACGACCCCGCCCACGGCCGCCACGGCATTGTTGCGGTAGACTCCGCCGCTAAGACCATCACCGTGCGCACCGACGACGTGGCCGCCGCTGTCCACGAGAGGTTCAAAGAGCTGATCGAGTTCGAGCTCGACCTCGTCGTGAGGATCGCCGAAAGCAACGCGCAGGCGCAGCACGACGCCGCGCAATCGGCTATCAGCGCGGCCGTAGGCCGGCCGGTCAAAATCGAGGCCGATCTGGGCTTCACCTCGCTCGACGTCTTCCGCCGGCTGCCCCCGGCCCAGCAAGCTGACATCGTCACCACCCTCTGCGCCGCGCTGCCCGAGAGCGCTCTGGTTAGCCCGGAGGGGCTGGGCGGCGTGGTGGCGCACGCCGTGGGCAAGTCCGCCGTGGCCAGCGCCGTCGACGCAGTGCTCTTCGCTACCGACGTCGAGGGCAAGCAACCACTCAAGGGCTCCATCGCCCGCGACGGCAGACAACTGCGGGTGACGATCAACCTCGACGAGGTGCTGAGCGCGGCCCGATGGACAGACTGGAAGGCGCGGCTGGCCGACGCAGTGGGCGTTCTGCTGCCCATCGCCCAGACCGAAGCCCAGGCGGCCCTCGACAGGACCGCGGCCCAGCTGAGCGCCGCGCTGGGCAGGCCCACTACGGTGCAGGTCCGGTGGGAAGCCTTCGTCACGACCCGCGAATGGTCGGCGCTCGACGCCAAGGCCAAGCTCGCGAGCGCGGCCGCCCTGGCCGGTCCGCTGGCCCAACAAGCCCTGCTGGGCGATCAGGGCCTTGCAGGTCTTGCCGAGTTCGACAACGCCAAGTCTTCGATCAACCAGCACGCCCAGGTACCGCGTCTTGCTTGCCATGCGTGTCGTTTCGCCTATTCACCGATTCCATGCGCGGTCGTGTGTTGTGCGTCAGTCGGTGCAACTGGTTTTGGACTCGCAGGCGACGCGGGTTGGCGTGGCGGCCAATGCCGGCGTGCTCACGCTCGGCTTTCCACTGGCCGGAACGACCAATGACGCTGAATTCCAAATGCCTTCCGTGCGTGCGCTCGTCGAGAACGCGCTCAACCTCAAGCCCGCGATCGAGGTCCGCCTGCCGCCAACCCCCAATCCAAGGTTCTCAGTTATGGTCCACTCATTCGCTCTCTCTCTCTCTCTCTAGGCCGCAGTTGTGCAGGAGGTGAACGTGGAGACGGCCATTGCCGAGAAGAAGGTCGCGGCTGCCCTGGGCAAGCCGATCACGATCAAGATCGATTGGGACGCCCTCCTGCGGTCTGAGCTCTACAAGAGCACCGAGGACTATGTGGCTTTCCTGCGAGAGGTTAGTAGCACGCGCACACGCACCACCATCGCCGCACGCACGCACCACCGCACACGGCTGATCGGTGCTGGGGATACAGCGCATTGCGCCCATGCCCAGTGTGGCCTTCGCAGGTGGCGGCGACAGCCTCGAGAGCCTGCTCAAGGACAACTCAAGCGCACGGTCGGCAATGCAGGCCCAGTTCACCGAAGTCGTTCTGCGCGTAGACACGCACAACCAGTGCCGCCCACCGCAACACCGTTTCATCCCCCAGCACTACCTGGTACGAGTACTCGCCACAGCCAGTTCTCTGTTCCTCAGGGTCTTACTTCAGACTACTGTGGTGCGTGCGCGTTGCTCAGGCCGAGGCCACGGGGACGACGCTGGTGGTGAACATGCGGCTCGACTACGGTGCCAAGCGAGGCTGCGGTCCGGTGGTCGAGTGGGTCTTGTGCCCCGAGCTCGCTGCCTCCAAGGAGCGCGAGGAAGTCAGCCGCATTGGTACCTCCACCTTCTCTCTTTCGCCCGCACCCATGTCCACTCAACTCAGTGTGTGTCGTGTGTGTCGTGTGCGTCGCGTGTGTCGTGTGCGGTATCGTGTTGCATCAAATAGCTGCGGCGCGGAGGGAGCAGGAGCTGCTCAGGCGCGAGCACGAGCTAAAACGAGCGCAGCAGGAAAACGCCCGAGCCGCGACGAGGCACGCCGACAAGCTGCGGAAGTACGAGCACGATCTGAAGAAGTACGAGAAGGAGAAGGTCGAGAAGCATTCTCCCTGCAAGGGCACGGGCTGGATGAAGTGCGACAACTACTGGCACCGCCACCGCAACCCCGTCTTGGCCAAGTGCCCCACGTGCTATGGCAAGGGCGGGCACACGTGCATGCTGTGCAAGGGCACGGGTCTCAAGTTCCCCAAGCTCGAGCCGCCCAAGCAGCCCAAGGCGCCCAAGACGCAGCCACTGCCCACCTTCCCGCCCATCAGCTCCATCGATTTCACTCGCGACATCGCCTAAATTTACCCAATGGTGAAAATGTACCAGGCCATGGACCTGGCGTTCAGCTTCCACTGTCGTACTCATCCACTTCCTGGTATTCCTTCTCTAAGTCACGCACGTATGATCTGGCTTCGGCGTACTCCATCTCGTCGCACCCGCGCTCATAGAACCTGGTGCGACCCGTGGGCATGCACACGGAACGCGCACGCCATCAATGCGTTAATCCAACGCGACACGCGGAGTGCGGGAGATCTCGCAAAACGCGTACAGGTAAACTTTGCGCCTGAACATGGCGTCGAAGAGTTTCCGCGAGGTTGCCAGGGAGTGTCGCACGCTGGTCGAATTGGAGACGAGGGTGCAGCTGCCTCGCGGCAGTTCCTCGCCCGTGGTCGTGGCCGTGGCCGTTGCAGTCGTTCCCGCCACATCAGCCCCATGACTACCGAACGGCAGGCCTGTCGGTCGCGGGTGCCACCGCCCGAAGGAATGCTTGGCATTGTCCGCGACCCAGGGCACATACCACGGCACCACCTCCTCGCGTCTATCGGTCGTCGTCATCGGCGGCTCGGCCTCATCTTCTTCAAATTTGGCGGCGACGGTCGTGGTGACGTCATGCATCTGCACCAGGGGCTCCTCGATGTCGCTGACCACACCACTGCTGGTGTGCGGCTCGAGCTGGAAGTGCGCGTGCGAGGCGAGCAAGCGGCCAGACATCCACTGCTCCCGGGGCGCCAGCAGGTTGCCGTGGTAGAAGAGTGCGTCCACCAGGGCGCGCGGGGTCATGGCCGACGTCGGCTGCCAGGAGGGCACGTGGTTGAGCGAGAGGAAGTGGAGCCGCGGATAGGGCACCAGCGTGTGGGCGAGGCTGCGCAGCGAGCTCGGTGCGTAGTTGCCCTGACCCGAGGGGAATCGCAGGGGGTGCGTGACCTGCGTTCGACCGCACAAACAATCAGCGGCGCGGCTTGGGGTGCCGACTATGGGGTACCAACAACGTACCCCGGCGAAAGCGCGGGCGATGAGGTCGATCGGCTTGGTCGAAGGCCCACAGAGGCTGCGGGCGCGCTGTAATCATAAATATATAAAGAAACGAAGGTTTTGTCAGACTTTACATGCGAGAGCGAGATGGCGAAGAGAGCACCTTTTCGCTGACGTAGAAGCACATATCCGTGTTTTCGATCAGATGGTACAGAGTGAGGACGATGTTATCTGCACACCCACCAGGTCCCATTGACGTGAGATGGTCCAAGCAGCATTGTGCCTGCCACCCTGCTACGTGTGTCGTGTGTGCCGTGTGTGCCGTGTGTGCCGTGTGTGCCGTGTGTGTCGTGTGTGTCGTGTGCTGCCGTGTGCGGCTAGAGACGAAGGACCCAAGAAGGGGAGTCACACGTACAGGGGGCAAGGGCGAGCGGCATATCGGGAGCGGGGATCACGGACAGTGTCGACAGGATAGCGTAGGGGTACTCCTCCCGCAGGCGAGACAGGAGCAAGGTCGTGAATCCGCCGCCACATGCACCTTGCGCCAGTCAACACACGTCTTAGCACCACATTCTCGGCGTTATTGGTGCAGTGAGGCAGGTACAGACAGGTACCTGCGACGTCGTGGAAGAGCTGGAAGGCTTGGAGCGCGTCGGCCCGCTCGGCCTCCCGCCTGACCAGGTCGAGCACGTCATCGAGGGACTCGGCGCCATCCAAGTAGTGGCCTTGCGACCAGTAGCCGTGTAGTGTGTTGTCGGTCGTGTGGAAGCAGCTGAGTGTGGTGGAAGTGGTCACGAACACCCAAGTAAGACACCATCGCCTCGACCACCCTCGCACTCCTGCTGCCCGCCCCACAAACGCACTTTGACCGGTCGAACAGAACGCTAGAGGGATGCCTCAAGGTCCGCAAGCCCTGATTCTCCAGATCGGCGAAGACCGCGCGGGCCACCACCGACTGATCGGACCGGCCTGTGTGAGAGAACGCGT
>CDFB01061790.1:0-10567 GCA_000826425.1 Acanthamoeba lugdunensis | reverse complement strand
CCCCACATTTGTGTGGCACATCATGCAACGCACCTCCATGACGAGGCCGCTGGTGGTCACGAGCAGGTCGAATCCGTGCTTGTCCAGCCAATCGGCCGTTACCGCTGCACAACACAAGGAAATCTTGTCAGGCAAACAACCAGACTGTGGGGCGCATCGACGTAGGCAACAGTACCTGAACCGTAGAGGAAGCCAGCGGCCCTGGGGGGAATCTGCCAGCCATCAACATCTTCTGGCTGGTTCCAAGCCAGGTCCGCTAGTGGCCCTTCCGGAGGTAGTTCCTGAAACCTGCCAACGGTGGTAAGGTAAAGGTAAAGGTTTAAATTGCACACGCACACGCACACGCACATGCACACGCACACGCACATGCACATGCGTCCAACAACTCGATGACGCGTACCGGTCAAGCTCTTCGATCTGAGCCATAGTTTCCAAGCTCGGGCTCAACCCCGAGTGCAGACAGAGCGTCTTGTCGTTAATGACGGCGGCCAGGGGCAGGGCATTGAACGTGTTCATGAACGCCTGCCACACCTCTTCGCCGCCGCCGCCGCCGTACTTTCTCAAGCACTCGTCCTTGAAGCCGTAGATTTCGGTAATCTGCCGCGTTTCGTGGCTGCCGCGCAGCAGGTGGATGCGCTCGGGGAAGGCCACCTTGAGCGCCAGCAGAAGCGACGTCGTCTCGATTCCGTACAGACCGCGGTTCACATAGCGCCCGAGGAACAGATAGTTCGTGTCCGGCGGCTCTCCGTCTGATCGCAAACAGGAATTAGTATTGTTGCTGGCATTGATGTTGAGCTAAAGGTGTGTGTGTGTTACATGACTTGACGAAACGCACTGATGAGGAACAGGTTGAGCAGATCGACGAACTGCCCGTGCAGGCTGCCCACCACGGTGACCGGCCCCGCCAAGCGCAGCACGTTGGGTTCTTGCGACAGCGCCTGCCGGGCCTGGTCGAGCAGGGCCACCAGGGCGTGCGCGGGCAGAAGGTGGCCTGCCATGAGCGGCCGGATCCGCCCGCGCACGTGGCACAACGTGGCGTGGTAGGCGAAGCAATCGTGCCAACTCGCGAAGAACTGACATGACGCTGATCGAAGAAGTATGTACGTGAGATGCGACGTAGTGTGGTGTGAGTGGTGTGTGCGGTGTGTGGTGTGAGTGGTGAGTGGCGTGTGGCGTGTGTGGTGTGAGTGGTGTGTGGTGTGTGGCGTACCGCTTCGATAAAAGGCGGTTGGAAAGATTGGAGAGTCGCTGGCCTGACGCGTCATACGCCCGGCCGTCCAGTCTCGCCCGTCGCTGGCCGGAGTGTACATGAACCACTCTCGAGGTAATGGAGGCGGCTTCTGCGACCACCGGTCTCGCCTCAACCCTGTGACCCAATAGCGTACCACCACACCACCAGCCACCATCCTTCAGGCCTAACTTCAGGCATCAAAGCGGTGTGGGCGTACCTGCGAGGCGCGAAATGACAACTGGACGGTCGTGTAGAGGCCACGGCCCACGGGCATCGTCTGGCAGCTTTGGTTGCTGGCGAAGTAAAGAAGTCCAGAAGTTCTCCTGGACCTCCTTCTCTTCCTCCTCCACTTCTATTTCATCTTCTTCTTCTCCTTTCTTGGTTGAGCTGAAGCCGCGTGTGCTGAGGGCAGAGGGGGGGAGGTACTGCGGCTCCAGCGGAGGCGGTGGCTCGAAGAAGCGGGTCGCGAAAAGGCGCCGCCACAGGGGGTCGTCAAGGGCAAGGCTCGCCAGGCCGCAGCTGGTCGCCGCCAGTGCCGCGAGCTCGGCAGCCCCACAGAAGCTCATCACGAGGAGAAGCACTTCACCTGGCAGCTCATCCATCACTGATGTCTTCATGGTTAACTGAAAAATTAAATAAAAATAATAGGGTAATATGAAAACTGTGGGTGTGTTCAGTTGAGCACTCACAAATTAACACTCATCAGTAATGTGTGATGCACATGGTACCAGTCCCCACCAGCCCAAAGTGCAGTACTGATGAGGATGTGGTAATGGTGTAGGTGGTCTTAGAGCACATGTGGTTGTGGATCACCAATGTTGTGTTCTCAGCCAGATCTGCTGCATCCAAAGATAGAAGTTCTCACAGACAATGCAAGTGTAGGAGATGCAAGTGCTCTCATTGATCTGGTAAATGGTGAAGCTCTGCTGACTATGGGCTACTTCAAGGGAAGGTACATGCACACCCCTAAGAGAATGTTTGTCCCTTGATATACTTTATCAGCATGCCAGAGTCAGCCCAGGTGGCTGCCATGCATGATTCTGGCCAGCCACAGATGCTCTTCCAAATGCACCACTTGCCATGCTGCACAGGTCATGTACAGCCCCACCCAACCCTCTCTTCAAAAACGCCCCCTATGTTGATTGGGGCCAAAATAAGTCTGCGGAAGTCTGCGAAAGTGCACCACCCCACCCACCCTGCTTGGGCACTTGTGACGCACACAGTGCCACACATGGCCCACCATGCCCACACCTCAGTTCCATGGCCTGGCAAGCCATCAACTGAAAACGCCCCAGCCATGCAATGCTGCCCAGCCAGCCAGGCCAAAATAAGTCTGCGGAAGTCTGCGAAAGTGCACCACCCCACCCACCCTGCTTGGGCACTTATAAGAAAAAATCAGAATTCTCATAAGAAAAATCAGATGCTTTAAATTCCTAAATTTTTACACTATTTGGGCTATGTGCCCCTTAACCACACCCACATTGCTTATATTCCACAACTTGCTCCAGAATTGCATCTATGGTTGCTCCACATTACTGGCATTCATTTAATTATGAGATATTATGAGATGGCTGTCCAATTGGATGGTACTTGTCCTGGAAATCCCTTGATTACTTTTGTGGTAAACATAATATATCAAAGAGAAATTGCTAAGAAAACGCAATTATTCCTCAATTTGCCACAGGAGCAACAGACAGTGTGTGTGCTCCCTAGTGCACCACGTGGCGTCCCATGTTTGACTCTTCAGGCTGGATGATGAGAACCTTCTCTGCATCTTTGGCTTTCTGGACGCTGGGGACCTGAGCTCAGCATGCCAGACCTGCTGCAAACTATGGAGGGTCGTTTCTGGCTTTATACACTTGGCGACACCCAACGCTGCAGCAGAGAGACCGAGAAAAGTCATATGAGAGTCAAGGCTCAATTTTTGCTGGCGTACTCTTGTGCACGAGCCGGAGCGGCAGGATGCGTACCGAGCCCGTGGGAGTCATCATTGACGACGACGAGAAGGAAGAGGCGGTCTGCTGCGTTCTGGGGTGGTTTTCTCTGCGCCACCAGCGCACAAAATGACTGCCCGGCCCATAGACCTGCCCGGCATCGCGGGGCAGGGCATAGATCTGCGCAGAGCCGATCATTAAGATATGGGCACGAAGAGAGGGGGGGAGAGATGAGGGAGTTCACATACCCAGTCCTGGTCGCGAAGCAGCTGGAGGAAGATGGAGAAGAGGTGGTTGTTCTCGAGTGTGGAGAGGGAGCCCAGAATGATGAGCTTCTTCTTGGCCCGCGTGAAGGCCACATTCACCCTCCGCCAGTCGCACAGGAGCTCGCCCACCTTTGTTACGGTGTTGCGGTGTTAGCTCCACCACGCCGCCAATCGCAAGAGAAAGAGACACTCGAGAGTACCTTCTTCTCCGCGTTGGAGCGAACCAAGGACACGATGATGCAGTCCTTGTCCCGGCCTTGGTACTTGTCGACGGTGTGGATCTCTGTGGCGTCTCCGGTCACGTCGTTGATCTGTGTCCCCCGAGCAAGCGCGCGTTGAGACGCGTTCCCGTAGAGAGACGACAGAGGCGAGGGCGTACCTTGGCCATGAGGCTGCGGATGAGCTTGACTTGCGCGCGGTAGGGCGAGATGATGCCCAGGTCGGCAGGATCCAGGCCACACAACAAGAGCCCGTCTTACATGAATTAACATCGTCAGCAGCAGCACGCAAGGAAGACCGCGTCATTACCAGTGTAGAGGGGAGTTACCGGTGATCTGGCACACCAGCTCGGCTTCGATTTGATTGCTGAGCACCCCGCCTCCCGCGGCTTCGTCGCCTGCACGGGACTCGAGCGCGGGAACGGAGTCGGTGTTGAGGAACACGACCGAGCGCTCGGGATCGAGGACCTCGCGCAGCCAATGGAGCGCAGACAGGGCCTCCTCCTTCTCTCGCACGGACCCACCGCCGCTGGTCTCGTGCCCCTTAAGCGGGCTTTCGCCGCCGGACTGCAGCAGACAACCACAATGTAACCACAATCAGCTGAATTGCGGGCAGGTAGCACAAAATCATGGGGCAAGAGAGTGCGTGTACGTACCTCACCGACGCGCACACCATACACGAGCGGTTCGGGCAGACGCTCCAGGTGCGTCAATTGGTCTCGCAGAGACCTGTTGTTGGGTGTGGCGAACCAATAAAAATCAAATAAAAACGCGACGCAACGAGCTCTTTGCAAGAGGAGGTAAGGTGGCGGGGCGTTACCGACGGGCGACCTCTTGGTTGCCGCACCGAAGTCGGTGGCTGTAGGTCAGGTGGTTGCATAGCTTCATGATGTCCGCATTCATGCGGTACTGATACTCCAGGTTGACCACCTAACCGAATCAAGATGAGCGGAGAGGGCGAGCGAGCATGCCAGACGCAAGGGGCACAGCAGGAGTGTAGAGAAGCGAACCGATTGGGGGTGGGCCTCGCTGAGCCGCTTGAACAAGGACACGCCCATCCCGAGCTCCTTAGCCTCGGCGTTGAGGACCAGGGGCGGCAGCTGGTAATGGTCGCCGACCAGCACGAACACGTCGCTAAACCGAATAGGACCTATGGTGCCACGTATGGAGGTAAGTCAGGTGCGGCTCGGCGACGAATTGAGCAACTGATGGGAGGGAGCCCCTCGTACCCAAGCACACGGGCAGGGTGAGCTGCGAGGCCTCGTCGACGATACAGTAATCGAATCGCCGCTTTTCAAACAGCGGGTTGTTGATGGACAGGCACGTGGTGGCCACGATCCTCGCCGATTGGAAGATGGTCTCCACCTCCTTCACCGACGCGACCGCCTTGCCACCTGCACGCCCCCAATTCAACAAGTGGTCAATAGATCAGCCCGGTGGCAGTGCTCGGAAAAACAGCAGATTGGCCATGGCCCATGCGAGCCAAGGCTATCACGACGAGTGTAACGCCAGCCCGTACCCGGTGCCTTTCCATTGTGGAACACGTAGGGTTGGATTCGGGAGTCCACGCTCTCTGGCTTTCCCAGACGAAGAAACTCTTCGCCCATGTCGAGCAGCTTCAGCAGCAAATTGTCCTGTAGAGGAGCAAACAGCAACAAAGAAGGAATGAACATGACTGGGTCCAAAACTCGCACGAACACCAAAGCGAGCGAGTGGATGTGGTCTGTACGTACCACGGCGGTGTGGGTGTACGCTGTTATGAGCACTGACTTGCCGTAAGCCACCAGAGCCCGCACCACATGAGCGATAGTTGTCGTCTTCCCCGTGCCAGGCATGCCTGCAGCGAACAACGCTTACGTAAGCGTTGACTCGCTCACGAGCGAATTGAAGAGTTGGGTGCCCGCACCGAGGATTAGGGCGTAGTCCTCCGCTTGCAGTACCTTCTCGATGGCCAGTTGCTGGTCGGCGTTGAGACCCAACTTCTTCGCGTCGAGCTGAGGCCGCGGCTCCAGCTTGACCTCGCCCTTACGCAGGTTCCGCTGCGAGAGGGACTGAGAAAGCGCCTGGGCGGAGAGGAAGCTTGGCGGCTCGAGGTCGACGACGAGCCTCCGTCGCTTCTGGTCGCCCTCGTGGACAAAGAGGCGAAGGAGGTTCTGCTTGACCAGTGAGAAGCCGGTGGACAGCTCCTCCTTGTCCAGTCGCCAGCGCACGTCAAAGAGAGTTGCCCCGGGGGCCGCTTGAGTGCCAGTGGGAGAACTCTTGTGCTTCTCCGCACCGTAGCGCGGCACGTTGGCATTGTTCGATCGGGGCCGCTTGTTCTGTACATCCGGCACCAGGTCCTCGATCTCAACGATGCCGCGAAACATCTGAGAACCGGCCAACTCGCCGTCATCACCCGACACTGGAACGGGAGGAGGTCGCAGCTCCTCGCTCATTTGTATGTACACGCAGGTGGAGGTCAGCTCCTTCACGAACCCCGACGCGACCGCGAAGTCGCCTGTTGGGACGCGACCAATTGAAAAGAGAAAGAAATTATGAGCGATCAATTGGTTCGAGGCAGAGGCGAAAGGGGATGAAGTAGCAGGTACCGGCCACGGTGCTGATGACTACGTAGTCGCCGGTCGAGATAGCGAGGTCCAGCAGGGACGAGGCAGCTGCGGATGGTCGAGCAGCAGAGGAGCTACTTCTCGGGCGGCTACCGACCGAGGCGACGCCTCCCCGCTTCTCCCTTTCCCGCTCGGCCTCTCGCACCGAGGCCCGCGTGAAGCAGTACAGAAAGCCCTTCTCGCTGTCCACGCGCTTGTCCACCACCATGTCGTTGAAGCAGCGGCCGGTCTTGGCCTCCCGCTCTTCGCCGCTCATCAGCCATATCTATGCATTTGGAGGTGAGCCGCAACGCAACATAGCATAGAATCCAAAAGAAGGTCAGCCGCGCGTACCTCTTCCCTGTTTCTGTACATTTCAGCTTCCTCGAGGTCGATCAAACGATCCCAGTGCGAGAAGTAGTTCATGTGACCGGCCGTGAGGTGGCCAGTCAGCTGGTCGAACTTGTCTGCGCCACACGAAACAACGTTGATGATGAGTTGCAGCGTGGGTCTTGAAAGTTGGAAGCCAAGCAGCAAACAACGTAAATGAATGGTAGTTAGTTACCGATGCCGCTGCTCTCTGCGTTGCCGTTCTCGAGCGCTTTGTGGTAGAGCGTGCAGGTGTTGAGCTGGTGGCAGCTCCGACACGCGTTGGATTTCTTCATGCCAGGAAGCCGCAACGTCTTCTGCACAAGGTGCGCGGCGATGTCATTCCGGCGCTGAATGATGGCCACCAACTCTTGCCGCGCGATCTGGATGGCCATCATGTCTCCCGATTCGACGTAGTAGAGCAGCCCCGAGCGGATATCCGTATCTTTGAGAGACCGCGTACGGTCAGTACTTCGACCATCAGCCGCACGTCCTCGACAAGGCCAAGGAGCACCTCGGTGGGTACGTACCGTATCGGTCGGACATCAAGAGAGTGTAAAGGATGACCTGGGCTTGATGGCCAATGTTGTACGGCGACAGCTTCCCGGTCTTCAGCTCCAGCGGCAGGGCGAGGTGCTCTGCTCTGCCCGAGCGGTCCACTTTCATCTCCACCGAGGCATCGATTTTCCCTGGGGGCCATAGCAGTGAGAGAAGACATAACCTTGTCAGCTGAGGCAATCGGCGGCCAAGACAATGGCGCCAAGACATTGTTACCTTTGAGCCCAAAGGCGGGCGACCAGATGTTTTCTTCGATGGCGAGCACCTTGGACACGCAGACCTTCTGTCGTCCGTTCATGAACTTGATCTCGGTCTGGTCGCGCACGCAGCACGCAATCAGCCGGACTTCGAAGAAGACTGGAGCAGCGTTTCGGTCCTTGGCGGCGCATTGATTGTGAGGGAAACGCACCTTGGGTTGAGCGTGCAGAAACCGTTGTGCCCAGTTTTGCATGTTGGGAATCGCAACCTGCACAAAGCCCAACGAGAAACACCAAGGCGGTTGGCACAGCATGAACAATGAAGCAACAAGTGCCTTGCCAAGCTCGGTGTCAATGGTGAGAAACGCGAGGTACGTACCTCGAGGTTTTTCTTGGCGGTGATGTCCGTTTCGCCGACGGCGTAGATGTCCGCCAGCTTGGTCGAGATCTTTTCCTGGATGGTGGCCGACAAGGCCTCCGTCGAGAAGTCGTTGCTGCCGAGCGCCGTCTCGAAGGAGTCGTGTAGTATCGTCCCCTTGATAAGCGGCATGGCGTAGTTCGACGTCTGATCAAGAAGAAGTACATCACACGGCGCCGCGTTACTAACTGTGCTACATAGGACACAGCAGACAGAACGGTGCCCGGGTGGTGTAGTGGTGCATACCTTGGCCTTGTTATTTAGGATCGACTTGCGCATGCAAAAGTAGCTCTCACCCACCGTGGTGCCGGTTACGAGAATGTCCGGATGCAGAATGAGCAGATTCTCATCGCCATCCACGACGCATTTGTTGTTGCTGTCAAACTGTCGGTCCCCCCACCCCCACACCGAGCCCACACGCTTAGTGTCGCTACTCGGAGGAACGAACATGTGAGGTGGGCGCGGCAGGTGTGTGTGCACGTACCTGGCCTATGACGTGCACGTACTCGCCAGGGTGTACCTCGGTACACACCCATGGGCCGCGCAGCTGTGCAAACTTCTCGGCGCTGTGGACCTCGTCAAAGAGACGCAACACCTGCAGCGACGTCGAGGTCAATAGGGAAAGCCAGCCAAAAAGGGCCTGTGGCACAGACACCTTTTCGTTGCCGATGATGACGCAGTACTCTCCTGGCGTCTCGTATTCGACGACCGAGACCTCGAGGACCAAGAATCGCTCGTACAGCTTTCGCTTCTTCCTCGTCGTCGTTGTTGACGCGTTGTCGGCCTGTGTGGTCGTCGTGTGTTGTCAACTATTGGGGGGGAAGAGGTGAAGCGCCATGAGCCGGATTGGGAGAGGTGTACCGGTGGCGGCTCTGGCATTTGCAGCATGGCCAGATCAAACATCTCCGCCGTAAATTCCGATTCGAGCGCGAGAGCCTCAGCGTTGCGGGCATCCTGCAGCAAACCAACAGAGCCAATTAGTGAGGACTTCAACAGATCTGAACCGGCTACGGAGCGGATATAGGTTGGCCATGTGCAATTGTACCTCAAACCCGGGAGGCAGGCAATCGTCGAGCACAATGTCCATCTCGCTCTCCTCCTCGCACTCTTGCTCGTTTTCTTCGACGTCCTTCTCTTTCCCTCTGGCTTCGCTCCTTTGTTCGTAGGGCTGCGTCGCCATCGTGGGCTGTTCCTGTGATGGCCACCAGTTCCGGTCCATGTCGTCCAGAAAGGCCTCCCTGTCCAGTTCGCGCAGCCCCTCCATGATGATCTTCTTGCTCTGCTCCACGATGTGGATGTCCTCGTCCTCGATTAGCGTGATCTTCGTGAGCGTCTCCACCTTGATCGCTTTTACCTCTTCCTCCACCGGCGCCTGTTTCTCGCCGCATGGCTCGTCCCGCGCCTCAACTTCCATCTCGTCGACGACCTGGTCCCTCTGTCGCTCTTCACCGCTCTTTTTCGTCTTCTTCTTCAGCGATCCTCGGCGCTCGTTCGCCTCTTTCCACTCCTCCTCCCCCTCTCCTCCTCCTCTTGCTTTCTTTCTCTCGAGGCGAAGAGTCGTCTGTAGAAGGTTCTCCCTGCTGCCGCCGGACCCGCGCTTCCGCAGCGACAGCCGGCCCGGCTGGCTGCTGGCGAATCGGTCCAGCGACATGCCGTTGCGCGCGACCTGCGAGTAGGTCTCCGCCAGCTCGCGATCCCTATTCGTGCCCTTCCACTTGCTCCTCCTGGTGTCTTCCTTCTCCTCATCTTCATCAATCAGAATCGGCTTCTGTTGCGTGCCGTGCACGCCTGCGTCGTCAACGGCCCGGTGTTGCTCCTCTTCGGCCGCGGTGCGTCGTTCCTCCTCCTCCTCTTCTCTCTTTTTCTTTTCTTTTCCTTTCTCTGTTTCCTTCGCCTCTTTCCGTTCCACCTCTCGTGGGCGCTCTTTCGCTTCGCTGTCCGGCACGGGCGCGTCCACCACGTGAGGGAGGCCTGGCGCCGATTCGTTCGCAGGCTTGTCCCGCGGCGGCTCCCGCGAGAGACTCGTGTCGAGCGACGGCACCAGAGACGCCGTCGGGATGGCGGAGAAGGCGAGGGAGGACGGCAGCGATGGCGAGAAGCGCGGCGCCTCCGTGCAGGAGGGCGAGGCCGTGGATATCGACGAGAACGACGTGTCACCGCTCGATCGCGTCGACGCACACATCTCTTCGGCCTGCTGTATGAGCGTCTTGAACTCGTCGTCGTTAAGCATCTCCAAGATGTCCTCCATTCCGCCGAGCAGCCGCGAGTCGTCGTCCTGCCGCTCGACCGCCGACTCGCCCTTCGCCACCGCCGCTTCGCACGACATGTCCTTGCCCCTGCGGCCGGCAGCGCTGACCCCCTCCGGCTGCGTTACCAGAGTACCGCCACCCTTGGTAGAGTTCTGCTCGTCGACCACCTTTTCGGCCTTCTCCAGCGCAAGCAGCAGCTGCTGCTGGGCCCTCCGTTCGTCTTCGGCGGCCTGCGCCTGGCCGCTGTTGCTCAGACGGTCGAGGAGGGAGCTCTTGATTCGCGAGAGGCTGGCCTTCTCGGGTTGGGGTCCCATGAGCCGTCGGAGAACGGTCAGACGCCCTGGCTGCATGTTGAGCGAGTGGGAGAGGAGGGCCGCCGACGAAGCGGGGGTGAGGTGATGGTGGTGCTTGGTGGCCGACCCCGAGGCGACAGAGGAGGAGCTCTTCGAAGAAGCCCCGCTCTCCTTCCTCTCGTTCTCTACAAACTTCGATGATGAGTAGAAGGCCTCGGAGGCGAGCGAGGTGGCGTTGTTGGTAGTCCG
>CDFB01061775.1:0-14099 GCA_000826425.1 Acanthamoeba lugdunensis | reverse complement strand
ATGGGGAAGACGGTCATCTTGCCCTGCGGGTCGAGCTTCTGGTCTCGCGGCGACTCGTTGATGGTCACCCACCGGTTTATTCCTGTGTGCGGCACAACACACGCGTGTGAGCGCCACCACCGCACACGCCGCACACGCCCCACCGCACGCGCCGACCGCACACACGACAAACACGACACGATCGCGAACCGTCGATGGCGTTGACGTCGATCGTGGCGGCCGAGTAGAGGAGGGCAAAGTCCTCCTCGGCCGCGCGCGGGTCGAAGAAGATGGCGCGCAGGAGGGCCAGCGAGTGCTTGAGCTTGGCCCCGAAGTCGATCGGCACCACGGCCGCCGCCGACCCCGACCCCGACGCCTCCGCGCCGCTCGGGTCCGTCGGCGCGCCGTTGCTCGCGGCCTCGCACATGTACACCTTCACCAGCACCACGTCGCGCATCAACACCACCGTATCCTGTACGTGTCGTGTCGTGTCGTGTCGTGCGTCGTGTGTGCGTGTGCGTGTGCGTGTGTGTCGTGTGTCGTGAGTAAGGGCGAGACGAGGTCAAGATGGGGAGGCGGATGGAGGGTACTTCGGGAGTGAGCTGGAGGGAGCCCAGGGTGGCATCGGGATCGGCCAGCAGACCCTCGCGTCTGGGCTCCACGCTCCCGAACGGCCGCGGCAGCACCACCAAACGCGGCGGTTGTCCGCCGTCGTCGTCCCCACCGCCATCGCCGCCATCGCCGCCGTCTCGCTCTCGCCGCTTCTTCCGCTCCTTCTTCTCTTTCTTCTTTTCGCTCTTCTTGTCCTTCGTCGTCGTCGTCGTCGTCGATGACGATGATCCATCATGGTCGCTGTTGTTGTTGTTGTTGTAGCTGGTGTGGCAGACGACGGGCGGGAGGCGGTGGCGCGCTTCTTCTTCGACGAGGAGACGCACGACCGAGCGCACCTTGAGGTCGGCCGACAGGGCCAACACGAAGGGGTCGGCGCGGCCCACGACGGCGGCGCGCAGCTCGACCGCCAGGCTGGAGGCCGGACTTGCCCGTGCGGGGCCAGGCGAAGAGGAAGGCGAAGAAGAAGAAGAAGACCGAGAAGATTGTGAACGAGTAGCAGAAGCGGCCGAAGAGCTCAGCATCATTTCCGAGGGAAATCTAGAGATCAATGGGCGGAAGATCAATACGTAAGAAAAAACGTAGAGCCAGGCGCGAGGACCCAACAAGATTATATAATCATAATTATGAGGAACCGCTACCGTTAACAGAGAGAGAGGTTCCAACTGGATCCAACGGGCCTCAGCAGCTCAGCATGCGGCTTGCGCGCCCAAGATCTTTGGAATGGAGAATAACCGGTTTGAACAGAAAAAGAAAAAAGAAAAAAGAAAAAAGAAAAAAGAACACGCCCGCAAGACATGGTCGTTGGTTGTGTCGTGTTCGTGTCGTTGGTGGTGTGCGTGCGCATGTCGTGTTTGTGTTCGTGCCGTGCGGTGCCGTGTCGTGCCTTGCGCGTGTCGTGTCGTGTCGCGTTCGTGTTCGTGCCGTGCCGTGCCGTGCCTTGCCGTGTGCGTGTCGTGTGCGTGTCGTGTCGTGTCGCGTCGTGTCGTGTCGCATCGCGTGCGCGTGCGCGTGTCGTGTGGTGCTGTGTGGTGCCGTGTCATTGAGTAAAGAGGATAAATAGTTCATAGCAAATTGAGAGAAAAGTTGGGATATATTTAGGCCTTACTTAGTGTAGGGCCGGTGGAAGTTGTTGGCACAGCAGGTGAGTACAAGGCTGTGGCGCGCACCAGTGAGGACAGGTCTATTGCCATGCACAAGTACCGCTGAGGGAAAGGCCATAATGTCACCAGCAACCAGGTTAACCTCCCAGTTCACTTGTGGGAAGACAAGTTGACCACCAGTAAACTCCCCAAAGGGGATGACCACACACAGGCCCCAGTCCACATCGCCCTTGTCAGTGTGGAAGTTGCACTGGGCATTCCAGTTGAGTACAAACATGTGGTAGTCGGTGTTGGGCAGGACTTGGGAGCCATCAGCATTGGTAGGGAGCTGGACATTGGCATACAGACGCATCATACCCTGCCAGTAGTTCTTCATTTCAGCATTGACAAGGCTGAAGAGTTCTGCATTTGCCTGGATAAAGGCCTGGCAACCAGCAGTCTTGGTGTCAGGTGCAATCTTCATCACTGTTGAGCTCTTACGCCATACACCTGAGATGACAGTGGATGTTAGCAAAAAAAAAGGAAGAGTTGAGGCAATGAGAAGGAGAGAGCACCACAATGGAATGCCTTGGTCTGGTGGCCTTCTTTCTCATGGTACCGGGATGCATTGTGCTCTTTGTAGACTTTTGGGTTCTCCTTGGTTGCAAAATTGGTGGCTGATGCAGTCAAGGTCTGCAGCATTTCTGCTGACAGCCTCCTCCTTAGGAGGCCCATTGCCTGTCACCAAGTCACACAACAGCAAGAGAGAGAGAGAGTTGAGAGGAAACAACATGAGCACAAAGAGAGAGAGAGAGAGAGAAGAGGTACCAGAGCACCCCTTTGATCCGTCCAGAAGAAGGTTTTTTCCACAGCATTTGCCCTGAGTGACCTGGTGATGATCATCTTGCTCACCTCCTCCTCAAGCAGCTTCTTGCTTCCTGGGGAGGTAGGTAAGATGATCGGGAACCTGCGGACCCGATTCACCCTCTGCTTGAGCTTCCTCTCTTGCAATGTCTCCGGTTTGAACCGCTTGTTCTTCAATGCCGTTTTTGAGAGAACTGCATTGTCAGAGTTTGATGTGGTGTGTTGTGTTGTGTGTGGTTAGAGTGGGCGTTGTGTGTGAGTAGTGAATCAAGCACCACAAAAAAAAAAAAAAAGCCTGAGTACCGGTCGGGTCAGGTGGCGGGGCGTGGTTGTTCTGGATCTCCTCGCTCAGCTGGGCCTCCTCGCCCAAGAAGGAAGTGGCGCTCCGCTTCTTCCTGCGGCTGTGCAAGGAGACGGCACGTTCCTGCAAGACAGTGATCAGAGGGTGGTGGGGGTGGGGGGGAACACAAAGAAAAAACGAAAGGATTGCAAAATAGAAAGCGTGGAGATAGTATCAATATTTTACCTCATAAGTGGAGGACCAATCCATCGTCGTACGAGGCTCCGCGCACTCGATCGTCCGTCCGTCCATCCGTCTGTCCGTGACAAGAGAAACTCGCAGTTTTTCGAAGCGACACCTTGACTTTCCTTTTTTCCGTTTTTCAGTTGATTTTTCTTTTTTATTTTTGGCGTGCACGCAGGTCACAGCGATGGCGATCGGTGCTCTTCGTTCGTTGGTTCACAAACGAACAGCTTCTTCGCCGGGGGCTGCAAGGGTCGTCTTGAAGACGACATCATGGCCGAAGCGTCAGCAACGAGCAGCAGTGGGCACCGGTACCGCGCACTCGTTGGCCCCGTGAGGCGAGGTCCTCGTCCGATACTGAGTTGGCTGTCCCAGAAATGAACAGCGCCGGCGTTCAGCGCGACGTAGTCCACCACTGGGTGGTGCTCCTTGCCTGCACACATGTGAAACGACACGCACAACATAACACAGCACGACACGACACGACACGACACACGTGTAAGAGAGGGTCCAAGGGTGGTGAACAGGAGACGTCATAGGGCGCGTACCGGCTACGATCTCTTCCTGAAGAGGGCGCCAAGCCACGGATGTCGTCGATGGCGAGCAGGCGCAGGCCAAAGTCCTCCGGCTTGATGACGATCCGCGTGACGGCGCCGCCCTTCACCACCCACGCCTGGGTCGGTCCGCACCGGCTGATTTCGTCCAGGCCCTCGTCCGAGTGGACCACCATCGCTTGCTTGCCCTGCGACGATCGACGCGTGAGCGTGTGCGGCGGTGCGTGTGCGGTGTGCCTGCGTAACATCTTGAGGAGCACCTGCGACGAGGGCGCAGTTCCGCTCCTGATCTCCTGGATGCAGTGCAGGCGATGATCTGGTCGGCACGTGGGCACCTGCTGGCCCCATCAAACGCAGCGCTTGCCTGGAAGGGGAAAAGCTGTCGGCCCAACGCTCTTCACTACACACGACGACGACGACCAACGCGTGACAGTACCTGATGGACGTATCCTGGGCGCTGAGTTGGGCCTGAGCCGCGCTGATGGCCGTACCGGCAGTCGTGGAGGTCACAACAAAGTCCGGCGGCAGAGCGGTGTGCCTCGCCGCCAGCGAATGATACCGGATGACCGGCACGTATTGGGAATGTCTGTCGCCCGTCATAGCCACCGGCCAGCGCCATGTGACGCCATGATGCGAGTGTCAGGCGAGGGGTGGTCAAGTGCGTGCCGACGTAGAGGCCCTTGCCGTCGTGAATGATGTCGGAGATCATGCCATGTACGATCTCGCCGCAGGGCTCGATCACGCCGCCGTACTCCTCCACCATACACTCGTGGCCAAGCCCTGGGGCACGACGTTCGGCTGCTGCGCCTGGATCACTCCCGTCACTGCCCACACACAGCCCACAGCTGCGGTTAGGCAATCATCACCTGTTTGCGTGTGCCGTGTGTGTGTGTCGTGTGCATGTGAAGTAAGGGAAGGGGTGCGCACCGCCTTGTCGGTCCACATGGTGTTGAAGGACGATGGCTTGGGTGGCGGTGACGCTGTTCTCCTCGGCCAGATCGATCGCTGTTGGTGTTGCGTGTGTGTGTGCGTTGCGTCAAAGCAGTGCCTAGAGCGCGTCCTGAAAACTCAGCTGCCTGTGCACCCGCCCGATTAGTCTTCCTTACCCAAGACATACTCGCTCTTCCAAGTGTGCACCAGCACTAAACTTACACTGAGTGACACCAAGCACCTGCACTATTGATTGATGGTATTGGCAGTGATTGATGCAACCAGATTGATGGTTACCCTGGCCGCCTTGGTGTCGGATCACTTGCAGAATCCGTGAACACATCGATGTCGAAGACTGGTGATTCAAGAAACTGTCACGATCAGGCCACCACCAATCAGCAGGAGAAGAGAAAAGTATATAAACCTGGGCCTGAGGGTTGCAGTTCTTCACACCTACTACACCACACCAAGATGAAGATGAAGATGAAGCTCGAGCTGGTCATGCTGGTGGCTCTTAGCCTCCTCACCACAGCGTTGGTCTCTGCCAAATGTTGTGGGCCGAAGTACAACGACAACGACTGGACTCACCACGAGTACACCGTTCTGGAGATCTTCACCACTGACGTCCTCACTCCGAGTCCAGACTTCTTCGGCACAGCGCCACTCCAGAACGGCACGTCGATCTCCTGTCTTGTTGATTCCTCTCAAGGGTGCGTTTTTGTTGTTGGGGTTGCTCACCATCATCAGCCTTGTTGTTGCAGATGCATTCTCCAACTTGTTGTACAACGAGAACGGCACCGAAGTGGTGGGCCATAACACCGGCCTCTGCACTCTGACACCGGCGGTCAACAACACAGGCTCGCTCTACGATGTGTGCACCATCATCCACTACTTCAACAACGAGGCCGACCAAGTGGTCCTTGTCGGCGGGCTCAACTTCGTCGCCGCTGTGTCGCCTATGGCCGTTGTCGGTGGCATCGGGGCGTACAAAGGTGCCTCTGGCAGCTGCATCACCACCGAGTCCGGAAACCAGTTCTTATACGAATGTGACTTCTGGACACCCAACTATCAGAACTAGCGCAGGACAAGGGTGCAAATAAACATGTTTCGTGGCCTTCCACGGCGCATTTCCACCACCTCTTGAAGATGACGAAGCACTGGTCGAAGGAAAAACAGCCATCTGTTGCATTGCTCAAAAGGGTGTAGCTCCAAGTGTGGTGCTTCAGCATCCATGCTGACACCACCGAATGCAGTCGCTGAAGCTGGTGCCGCCTCCTCCGCCGCCACCAACAGCAGCAGATCGCCGCTTCTTGGGCGCGCTGGGCAGAGAGTTGCCGTGTGCGGTGGAAGGGAGAAGTGACCTTGTGGTTGGCCAGCTCGCGCTCGAGGTGGACGAGCGGGTCGCCGTGGTGTTCCTGGCCAGGGCCGTGCGCATGACCTTCCACGGCTCGGCGGACACGGTGGAGTGGCCCAGCCCGATCGTGGGCTTGTTCTTCTCCGACAGCTCAAAGATGAAGGCCAGGTTGTCGTCCTTCTCCTTGTTGGTCGTAGTCTCGCTGCCGTTGCCGTGCCGCTGCTGCGTCGTCGTCGGATCGTGAGGAAGGCGGTCGTGGGCGTCTCGTCGCCTGCGCCGTACGAGTGGCCCTTCAGGCCCTGGCTTGATTTGATTTTTTTTTGTTTTTTTTTTGGCCTTTTCTCTCTCGCTTTTTGCGTCCGTTCAGATTACAACCCTATTTTGGTAAGGGGGGAGGGGGGCAGTGACGTCCTCACGTTGTGTGGAGCTGCGTTGCCACTTTCCTCTTGACAACCACCCCCGCACTACTACACCCTTTCCTTTGACACAAGAACCAACAAGGCACAGCCCCCTCCCTCTTCTTTTTTTCTTGTGTACTGCACGCAGCTCTTCAACCTTTTCCTCACCTTCTTCTTCTACTCCACCCCCCCCGCCAACAAACAACAACAACACGATTAGCCATGAGGACGTCGAAGTTTGTGTGGCTGCTGTTTGTGGCTCTGTGCCTGGTGGGCTTCGTCGTCGGACAGGAGCAGCAACAGGGCCAGCCGCAGGAGCAGCAACAGGAAGCGCAGCTGGAGCAGGAAAAGGGTCAGCCTGAGCTCCAGGAGGTGAAGAAGGAGGAGGAGGAGCCGAGTACGTATGTCGTCAACCTCACGCGCGCTACCCTCCAAGAATTCGAGGACTTCGTCAACATGTTCAAGTACGCCATTATCGAGTTCTACGCGCCCTGGTGCGGTCACTGCAAAGAGCTCGCTCCCGAGTGCGTCAACTGCTCCCCTTCTGCCTTCCGCTCAGCTGCCACAGACCACTTTAGCTCAAGTTCTAACTTGCTTGCTTGCTTGCTTGTGTGTGTGTGTGTGTGTGTGTGTGTGTGTGCGTGTGTGCGTGTGTGCGTGTGTGCGTGCGGTCACGTGTGTGTGTGTGTGCGTGTGTGGTCACATCCATGCAGGTACGAGAAAGCTGCAACTCAGCTGGCCAGGGAGAACAACCCGCTGGTGTTCGCCAAGGTCGATTGCACGAGGAACAAGGAGCTCTGCGATTCTGTTCAAGTCCAGGGCTTCCCCACCGTCAAGCTCGCCTTCCACCAGCGCATGCATGACTACATGGGACCGCGGAGAGCTGCCGGTACCCACGCCTAACAACACCACCAACACCATTGCCCGTCTCTCAGTGCGAGGTGGCCCGAACACTCACCGCCACGGCGCCCGACATCTTCAATGCACAGGCATCGTTGCGTACATGAAGAAGATCATGACCGGCCTGACCGTCATCGTTGACACCGCCGAGATGCTGGCCACCTACACCCAAAAGCCTCCCGTCATGGTCGGGTTCTTCGACTCCGTTGAAAGCCAAGGTGGGCACCGACTCCCCGGGGGCACTGTTTACTGTTGTTGTTGTTGTTGTGTCCTGTCGCTGTGGCTTTACACGGTACGAGAGAGAGAGAGAGAGCTAACTAGTTGTTACTACTCTTCAGAGAGCATGGAGTTCGAACAGGCCTCCCTGAGCGAGGCTGCCGTGGAGTTTACCTTCGTCCACGTTGTGAACGCAAGCCTCGTCGAGGAGTACGCGCTCTCCTCTCTCTCTCTCTCACTCGCGAACACACACACACACACACTGCACGAGTTCTACACACTCACTTGCTGCCCCCGGGGTGCAACATTGTAGGCTTGGCCAACAGGTAAATACGGTGGTGATGTACCGACAGGGCGGCGGAGTGGCTACCTACTCTGGCGAGTTCGACAGTCACGAGATCGCCCAATTCGCGGCGGGCCACGCTCACCCCTACTTCGTACATACACGCACCTTCTTCTTCTTCTTCTTCTTCTTTCCCAAGCTTTGCTGCCCCAACTGACACCCTTTCATTCATCATCAGATGAACGCGGCCCTATCCTGGGACAGGTTCGTGGTCGAGCGCAAGGTCAAGCACCTCGTCCTTGTGGCCGCTGATGTCGCCAACGCCGAGGAGTGGCAGCCGCTCCGCCGGGTGTTCACCAAGCTCGCCGAGGAGTACGCCGTCAAGAGCACCGGCTTCCTCTATGTCAAGTACGTCCACCACTTACATCTAGCTCTGCCTCCACCTCGCAGTCCTCCACCAGCCGTGTGCTGACACGAGAGGGCGGTGTTCCAGCAAGCAGCAGTTCAGCTTCGCCGTGAAGTTGGGGCACAGCGGCGAGTTCTACCCGGCCGTCTGTACGCCCCCCGACCCCCCCCCCACTCGACTCTCAACAACCCCCGCAAGTGTTTCTCTGATCGTTGTTCGTGGCATCGCCTGGAGCACACAGTGGTCATGTACCCCGAGGACGAGCGCGTGTTTGTTGTGCCCCAGGAGATGGAGATCACTGAGGACTCGATGCGCGACTACATCGAGGGCGTCAGGAACGGTTCGATCAAAGGCAAGCCCAAGGTGCGCGCACCCACCCGCCTTCTGTGTGAACTTCCCTCTGAGACACCACGGACGACGTTATTGCTCATGTTGGTCAATGGCGGTGGTTAGTCCGCAGAGGAGCCGGAGAGCAACGATGGGCCTGTCAAGGTCGTGGTGGGAGCCACTTTCGATGGTCTGGTGATCAGCAACGACAAAGACGTACTCGTCAAGTTCTACGCCCCCTGTGCGTACCACCCACATTCTCTGTGTGGCCCGTGCCGTTGCCAGCGCCGCTCCCCCACTGACGGAGGCCTCTGCGTGCCCCATCTGCCCCCTAGGGTGCGGCCACTGCAAGGACCTCATCCCCATCTACGAAGAGGTGGCCGCCCGGTTCGCCGACGAGGAGGAGGTCGTGATCGCCAAGTTTGATTCCACCGAGAACGATCAGGACCACGTCACCGTCAAGGGCTTCCCCACCATCTACCTCTTCCCGGCGAACCACAAGGTATTCTCACCCTTGCCCATGAGCCGCATGACCCTTTTGTTCACCGCGTTCTTGTTGCCTGAACCAGGATGAGCCCATCAAGTTCGAGGGAGACAGGACCCCCGAGGCCTTTGAGGATTTCCTGTACCAGCACGCCACGTACGCAGCTCCCCAAACAACTCTGCTCTTTCCATTGAAACTCGCTTTCTTATCGGAGCTCTCTCTGCCTCTACTCTCTCTCTCCCTCTCCCTAGAAACCTGGCCGGCAAGGTTCGGCCCCAACGCGTCACGGAGATCGCTGAGGCTGTGGCCAGCGGAGAGGCCGAGGTGGAGGGCGTCGTCGCAGAGCTTGAGGCCGCCGGCGAAGTGGCGGGCGAGGCTCTGGCCCACCCCGCCCCGCAAGACGAGCTCTAGAGAGTTGAGGTTGCGGTTGTACTCATGAACGAATTTCGTTTGTTGGCTTCGGCAGAAACGAAGGAAAAAAGATCGAACTTTCAAATCGATGTGGTCACCCGGGCAGCCTGGGCGTCACCAGGCCCAGGCAGTCGCGCTCGTGCACCGGCGTCTTGGGCTCGTCAGCCTCGCTCAGCTTCTACATCAGCGGCTTACTGCGCACAGGCCGAACACTCAGCTACAAGCACCGCACACACGACACACGACACACACGACACACGACACACGCGCGCGCGACACACACGCTCAACGCCGCTGCCGTGCGTGTCGCACTATGCGGAGCTGAAGGGAACTGACGGTCCGGTCAGAAGGCCTTCACGTCGCAGAGCTCGAGCTGGTGGCGGGCGGGCGGGGGAAAAGGGGCGTACGGGCTGTCATAGCTCCAGCCCGACTCCGGCAGACGGTCAGGGCCGCTGGTGAGTCGCGCGTGCAAACGCTGGCGATGGGGGGTAAGGCCTACGAACCGGTGCCGACGAGATCCGACCGCCTGCCGGAGCGCGGCCGACACGGCGGAGAGAATCCGCCACGGGTCCGCGGGTAGCACCACTCGCCGAACATGGAATGCGAGGCCACCGAGACGGAGTAGAGGGAGGGCGATGAGCTTGTAGCGTGACGTCTGGGTCGGCACACTCAGAAAAGAGGCCACAGACTCACCCCATATTTGTTGAGTTTTAGCTTAGCCTCTGGTGTGCGTGTGGGTCCTATGTATGTGCGTCATGACGTGAGCCGTGTGCTGTGTGACTTGCCGGTTGGGTGACTTGACACCACCGCACACGCAATTTCGGGCATGTCCTGCCAGACGGCCGCGCCGTCCGTGAGCGACTGGAGGCAGTAGCCCGTGCGCACATCGGAGGCGTTCTTGATGAGGGCCGTGAGCTGCGGACGGTAGCCCACCGAGTGGCGATCTGGCCCAGCACCAGTAAGGCGCTCGCCCGGCCCTCGATCGACCCTCCCGTCCTTCTTCAGCAGCGCTTGCATGCACAGGTCCTACTTGGCCGCAAACTCCTGGGGGGCGAAGGCGGCCAGGCGGGGGAGTAGGTTGATGACACGCGTGCGCCGGATGATGCGCTCCTTGTGGTCGCGGTACTTGAGGATGGTGTTGCACACGTCCTTGAGCCGCGAGTTTGCACAACACACTACACGACACACGACCCGACCACGAAGCAAGATTCCAAGGCGGAGGTCGACGGCCAAGGACAGAGACACCCGAGGCGCCGCGCAGGGCGTGTCGCGGGTCCACACGTACGCCCGGTTCTCCCCCCAACACCTGCGCGTGCGTGTGCTGCCCTTACATTGTTTGCACGCATGTCGCATGTGGTTTGTGGTGTGTCGGGTGTCGGGTGTGTCACGTTTTCTTCTTTGCGCGCAGCTCGGCAAACAACTTCGGGCCGGCCCGCCCTCCTCGGTGCTCGACCGCCTCGGACTACTCGTGGGAGAAAGAAGCCTGACCGGCGCGACCTGCCACGACGCACACATGACACGACACGCACACGACAAGCGACACGACCAACGACACGATCAGCGACACGACCAACGACACCAACCAGCAACACATGTTGATTAACAGGAAAATAAAACAATATCAATTCGTAACAACGTACATATTGTGGATTCCTTGTGTTCTTTGTCGACGGTCAACTGGTGTCACCACTGACGGCAGTTGTGTTTGTTGCGCCCTGTCTGTCCTCCGCCAGTCTGAACGTTTGGACGCTCAAATGCTGACCCAACATAAGCAGAGATCCGTGGTGAGGTCGTGGTGCACAATCAAGCACCACGGACTCCAACCACACAACCACAGTCATTGGTTCCACCAGGCGACCCTCCATCCAGGCGTTGTCCACCGCAGCTTGGTCGCTGAGCAAGACAAAGGTGAGCGTTCGCTGTGCGTGCGCGCGCACGCGTTGTGCCTGTGGGGTGTGGCGTACTAGATGACGCCGATCATGCGCTCGAGCAGCGTAGGCGCACACAGGCCGGTGCCCTTGAGCGGCACGAACCGCACGCGGTCCCCGAACGTGGCGGAATAGTCGCGCGTCTTCCTGATGAGCTCTTCCGTGTTGCTGTTCCACTCCTCGAGGCTCAGCGCGTCCTGCAATCCGCGACGGGCGTGAGCGCTCAAGGTGGTTATTCGAGCAGAGCAAGACGATGAAGAGGCGGAAAGAGGTGCACCTCGACAGAGTAGTCGAAGATGCAGCGCACACCGCTACGCTCGTACTGGCCGACCACATCGCCCACACCGGCCAGCGTCTCGCCGTCGCAGAAGTGGCGGAAGAACGTGGCCCGCTGTTCACCACAAATCAAAGATGAGCTCAGCGTGCGTGCGTGCGTGCGTGCGTGCGTGCGTGCGTGCGTGCGTGCGTGCGTGCGTGCGTGCGTGAGTTGCAACGTTGGTACCTTGGTGCCATCCTCGATGTACTCCTCGCCGACCCAGCGGCCTTCGGCGGGCCAGATGTACTGGGAGAGCCAGTCCGCAAGGCTCACGTCGTCGGCAAACCCGCGGAGAAGGGTCATGGCGGCGTGGCAGTGCATGTTGACGAGGCCCGGAATGAGTACGTGGTGGTTCTCGATGGCGTGGTGTCGCTCGCCCGCTACCCAACAGCTAACCAGGCGCGAGTCGAGCCGCAGCCGCACGTCACCCCAGTCGTCAAGCTTCAGCTGCACTCCCGCCACACACACACCACACGCCACACACCACAAAAAAAACAGCACATTCTATCGTTCTTCGGCGGGAGGCGTACGAGCGAGAGGGAGCGGAGGTGACGATGCCGGCGACGCTCATTAGCAATCCCGACTCTGCATCCCACACAGCTACGCATGTACAGTAATTAATCGGATGTAGGTCCGGCGCGACCTGCCACGACGCACACGACACGCACACGACAAGCAACACGACCAACGACACGATCAGCGACACGACCAGCGACACCAACCAGCAACACATGTTGATTAACAGGAAAATAAAACAATATCAATTCTTAACAACGTACATATTGTGGATTCCTTGTGTTCTTTTGCGTTGTTGATCGACGGTCAACTGGTGTCACCACTGACTGCAGTTGTGTTTGTTGCGCCCTGTCTGCCTCCGCCAGTCTGAACGTTTGGACGCTCAAATGCTGACCCAACATAACCAGAGATCCGTGGTGAGATCGTGGTGCACAATCAAGCACCACGGACTCCAACCCAACACAACCACAGTCATTGGTTCCACCAGCATGACCCTATTCCTGCTCAAGTGTCCATCTGCTTCACTTGGAGAACGCACAACACACAAGAGCAGCAAAAAGGACAATCGGCAAAGAAGGGCATCATGTACCTCAAAAGTAAGAGGAAGCCACCTTGAATACCACAATATCAATAGTAATAACATCCAGATTATAACAACCTGATATTTCAATAAACCACATCAAATAGGCTAATACCAGACCAAGATCAGTTGTAGCAAATCATGTTGATCTCTGCTTCTGTCCCCCCCCCTCCATCTCCACAGATTTTCTCACACAAACACAACAAAAAGAAGTTAAAATGTACACTAGATTCAAAAATAAAGGTGTGGGGATTGGGCACAAGGTGGGTCACTGGGCCTGCACTGGATTAATCCCTTGCTAATCCATTGGGACCCAGCACAAGCCCTCCCCATTTTGCCTTACAAATATTGAACAAAATCCATCTCTCTCTTGATCATTGCTGGATTTGATCTAAGAACAGTGGGGAGAAACGCGTACCAAAGGCGTCGTGCTTGTTGGGCGTGGTACGGGCTTCCACAGGCGAGCCGTAGTACCGCCACCGTGCTTGTTGAGGATTCGGTTGCGCTCGAGCGACAACAAGAAGAAGGGGTAAAAGGAGTGAAAGGGCGTGTTTTCCATTTTGGGATTCTCTCCTATTTCGTCTTTTGATAAATCAAGAAATAGAAATAACAAATAAATGATTTATTTATTTTTGCACGCCCTGAGATGAGCTCTCCAGGCGGATTGGTCTCGCTGAATGGAGCCGAGAGGTCCCGCTACGAGGCGCTCTTCATCAGCGCCGATGGCGATAAAGATGGCGTGATCGGACCGGCCGACGCCGCGTGGTTCCTCACCCTGGGCCTCGACAAAACCACCTTGAGCGAGGTTACCCCCTCCCCCCGATCTCTCTCTGGTTGATCAACCAACCCCTCAAAGCCAACTTCTTCTCCTTCTTGTTGTGCATCATGTGGGAATGATTAACGTAGTTCTACGTTTTGTTCATTCTAATTGATTGATTGAGTCTCTCTCCTCGGTTCGTCAGGTGTGGCGTCTCTCGGATGGCGAGAGGCGAGGATTCCTGTCCAAGGAGGAGTTCTTCCTCGCGCTACGTCTGATCGCCCTGGCCCGTCTCTCCCGCCCCCTCTCCATCCAAGACGCCTCTCCCCTCACCGCGCCCCGTACGCCACCATTTTGCTCTTTTCTAATTTTTATTTTATTTTTCTTATTCATCTTTGTATTGTTATTTATTTATTCCTATTTATTTATTTATAATTATATTGTTATATTTATTTATTTTAATTGTGTGCTCCAGAGTTCAACGTGGCGGGCGGACATCAGGCGTCGTCGTCGTCGCCACGCCCACGCCGCCGCTGTCGCAGGGCGCCAGGCTCGACTCTGGGCCGTCCTCAGCCGCCGACGTGCGTTCTTGCCTTCCCTCTTGTGCGTGTGCGTGCGTGTCGTGTGTGTGTCGTGTCGTGTCGTGTCGTGTCGTGTCGTGTCGTGTCGTGTCGTGTCGTGT
>CDFB01061760.1:0-13428 GCA_000826425.1 Acanthamoeba lugdunensis | reverse complement strand
CGCTCTACCAACTTGGACTAATGCCTCTGCTGGGGTGGGTGACCGGGGTGACAAGAAGTTAAAGCTTGAAACTCGCACTGACCTAAAGCGCTGCCTGCATGGTGGTGCATGGTGGTAGCATGAGGGGTGGGGGGGGGAGGGGTGGCAAGGTGGGAGCAGTAGGTGGGAGGCGTGGGGCATTCAAACTCTGAAGGAGGAGGTTGTGAGTGGTGGTGAATGAGGACACCAAGAAGAAGAACCACCATAACACCACTATAAAAATACCACCATCACCATGACCAGAAGAAGACCACGACCACCACCAGCACCACCAGTACCACCATGGAGGGCAAGACTACAGTCATGAGCCGTGTCTCAAGGGCCAGGGCAGTGGAGATCTACCAAGACAGGCTCCACAGTGGAGAGCTGATAGGGAGGGCACCAGAGGACCCCAGCAACATGGCAGGCTGGCCTGACTCCTGTGTCTTTGACAGCAGCGACAGGACCAGCCCCTCCCACTACCCCCTGGTCTATGCCCAAGGTGTGCCCCCCCTCTCTCTCTCTCTTGCAAGAGTGTTTTCCAGTGGATTGGTGGAGGGTGCTTTAAAATGGGAGGAGAGGCTGGGATTGGCTGCTTGGTATCTTGTTGGTGTTAAAGCTCAATACTTGCACTGACCTTGAGGGCCACCCACCACCCCATGTCACCACACTGCAGGGCACAGCTATGCCCTGGCCCACAATGTGGTGCTCAAGGCTAGTGGGCAACCCTTTGCTGAGAGGTATGGTGGTGCCACTCTGCCCCAGGCATCCCACCTCTGTGAAGCATGGTGGAGGCTGGTCTATGGAGAGAAGGAGAAGGTGCACCACCGCTGTGTCAACCCCTACCACATCACCCTGGAGCTGCCCAGGGAGAATGCCAGGAGGAGGGGCTGCACCTGGATCTCTGTGGACAGGAAGTCCTGTGCCTGCCAATCAACCATCCCCTGCATCCACTTCCTGCCAGAGGACTACTACTACTCCCAGCTGGCTCTGGTGGCTGAGCTGGTGGAGGCTGCCCCTGCAGTCTTCCCAGTTGGGTGGGAACTCTTCCCCCACCCAGACGAATTCCGCCAAGCCCATGGGGTGGTGTCCCGCGCTGCCAACTAAGCACCAATAAAAAACAAAAGAAGTGGCAGCAACAGATATCGATCCCAGAACCTCAACACGCCGAATCTGGCGCCTACCAACTAAGCTAACCGGCCTGTTCTTGCTGGAACTGATGTTACTCAATATTTGCTGCTGGAATCATAAGTACCCTGTTTAAAGTTCAAAACCTGCACTGACCTAGAGTACCCACTCAAGCATAGCCTGTAGCAGCAGTGCCCTGTTTAAAGCTCAAAACCTGAACTGACCTTAAGCTAACACTTCAGCAAACTACCAACAAAGTAAACTGGCCCTTGTTGAGTGACATCATTTCATCTAGGGAGACATAATTGTGCCTTTCTTCAAGCCAATGTGCTGTCTTGCTTGGCTCATGGCAATCTCAACCTTGCTCTTGCTTGCTCTTGATATTTTTAAGTGTGTCATCTCTCAGGCAACTTTGTGAGTGTAAAACTATTTTAGTGGTGTTCTCCAATATCTAATATAATAGAGACCCTGCAAGACTCTTAATTGTAAACTCACACACAACCTGCAGCCACATCAAATGTGAGTGACCAAATGACTGTGATTTGTGAACACAAAAACAATTCTGGGGTGTTCTACAGATTTTCACTTTCCATTTTCACATATGACTGTTGATCTATTTTTAAGTGGAAAAGGAGTGAAAAATGTAGAATTGCAGCTGATCTTGTGAAATGAGACATCAGCTTGCAAAGCTTTTTATTCCTGGTATTGTGTTGTGATGAGCTTTGTTCACAGTGCAAGGAGATCTGGGGGTGTATTCATGGTGAAGTTAGAGGGATGATACCTATTGAGTTGTGCCAGGACATTATGAGTGCTGTGATGGGCTTGAGCATGTGTGCCTCCAACACACAGTGCTTTACCAGAGCAGGGAAAGGTTGACAGAAGAGAAAGAAATGACAGTGATAGAATGGCTCACAAAGCCTCAGCAGTCTGATGGAATCATTGTGTATGCATACACAATGATTTGACTACCATACTTATGATTATCTTTTCAAAGTTTGATGGAGTGGAATAAAATTCATTTTTCCTCAGCACACAATTTCATTTTTATGGCCTCATTCTTTCACTCCCTCAATTTTGCAATTAAAAAAAAATGCTCATGATCAGTAAAAAAAAAAAAAAACACTCCCCTTCAACTGTCCACAAAAAAGCAACAAAAGAGGGTGTAGCACCAACATGTTGCTCATGGTAAAAAGTATTGGAGGAGAAGGGTATCGATCCCTTTACCTCTCGCATGCTAAGCGAGCGCTCTACCATCTGAGCTACACCCCCTGTTCTTTCTGAGCTACACCCCCTGTTCTTTCTGAGCTACGCCCCCTGTTCTTGACACTTTGTGAATGAGCCGGGATCCTTCATGATGCCTGCCATGTCATCATTCTCAAAGAGTATGCCTTAAAATAAGATAGGCAATTAGCCTCACCATTGAATCCACAGTGGGGGAAAATAGGCGTGTAGGAGCAAGGAGCCTGTAGGAAGAATGTTGCCCCCTTGGGCACAAAAAGTAGGATCTCCCCCGCCGGGATTTGAACCCGGGTCGTCCGCGTGACAGGCGGAAATGCTAGCCAACTACACCACAGGGGACTGGTTGTTTTGCTGTTCTCCGCCTGGGGAGTGGTTGTGTAGAACGAGCAAACAAAGAAGACTGGTTTGCCCACAACGACGCAGATATCTGGACAAGTTCATTGCATGCGGAAGCCGCACACGTACCACCGCATCTCCATCTGCAGCTCTTGCGGAGGGACGCACTCTTTAGGTTGAGGAAAACTATGGATGCAAGGTGGAGAACGTGCGTGTTTGCTTGTAAGGGGGTAGATGCGGTGTTTTGCAAAAAGAAGAGAGAAAAGAAGGAAGAAGCACTTTCCTCCTTCACCTGTGATGGTTGCCTGGGCCAGCTTGCAATTGTGGATGTTCAACTTGGTTGAAGGGCTGGGATGGCTTGCCGCTCAGAGCAGGTCGTAGAAGTAATCGAGGCCTTGACCGATCTCCCATATCGAGATGCCCACACCCAAGCTTCGCGCCAGCTCCAACTTGTCGTGTACCGACTGCGCGATACCCGGGCCAATGTTAAATCGCACCACGACGAGAAACAAACTAAAGACGAAGAACGTGAATAGAAGAGGAACCTTGAGCGTTGGGTAGAAGACAGTGTGCTCCTCCTCGCCCTTCTTGTAAGTGAAGGAGTGCTCATGGTGCGCAGCGTGCCACACAAGCTTGGGCTTGTAGGAAGTCAGCATCTTGATGTAGCGCGACCCAATGATGGCCTCTGCATTCTGTGGCTGCCAATACTGTGTGTGTGTGTGTCACGATCGTTGAGTGCTACGTCATGCCATGTAAGATCCAGGACCGAGGAGTACCTCGTAGCCGTAGAAATTGATGCCCATGAGGATCTTGTGGCCCAGCTGGTTGCCGCTGGTCCGGTGGTCCGGTGGCAGCAGTCTGAGCACGTTTTGCGTCACCCACGACAGCGGCGCGGTCGGGCCAGGCCTGGTCAAACAGCCAAAAGCCAAAGCATAATCATCAGCAACAGCAACAACAAGTGTGCGCGAGCGTGCAGCGGTAATGACGAGGGAGAGTAAACTCACCGTTGCGGGCTGGAATAGTCGTAGGTCATGAGCGAGAACCCGTCAATGTACTCAGCCAACCACACAAAAACTGACGACGTCAGGCTGTTCGCATTCGGGTTGCCCTTTTCCGACTGTTGTGGTCGTGTGTGTGTGTGTGTGTGTGTGTGTGCGTGCGTGCGTGCGTGTGTGTGTGTGTGTGTGTGTGATTAGCGAGCGTACTAGGATGCACGGTAAGCAGGCTGTGGGAAAGCTTACCGGAATGACCAAAATGATCTTCTTGTTCAGCTCATGCAACTCGTTGGCCAGACCGATGATGAACGGCGAGATCTGAGTGTTGAGCACGAAGTTGTGCTCCAACACAAGACCGTCGAAGTTTTGGGCTCTGGCGGGATCAGCATCAAAACAGGGCCACACCTAAATCAGTTCATGTGTGCGGTGGTGTGTGTGCGTGTGCGTGTGCGGTTTGGTGTCGGGGTGGGAGCACGTACACGCACTCCCTGACGAGAAGGGCGATGAGTTGGTTGATGAGGGTCTGCTCGGCGAAGAGATGCTGGTAGTCTTCGAGCAGCCAGCCGTGGAACATGAACCGCGGTACAATGAGCGGAGCCGTTGCGTTCTCCACAACGTTGCGCACGTCCTTGAGCCAGCCCTGGTCGACGTCGTGCCGCCCGGTGAGCTGCACCTTCGACTCGCCGCGGTCGTCTGGTGGTGCACAGTGCAGGTTAGCGAGCAAGCTCTACTCGCCACAAAGGCGTTGGGCGTACACTTGATCTGATACCAGACGGGCGACACGTAGGTGAACTTGGAGTTGAAGACCTTGGCCATATCGTAGCCGTGAGAGTTCCTGACAGGGGAAAAAAACAGTGATCGATGAATCAATCGCCCGATTTTCATTCAATTAAATTGAATGAGGAAATGGGAGTGTCCTTACCAGGGGGTGACATAAACGAGGGTGGGGTTCTCAAAGTTCTTCACGGAGGCTTGATCGGTGCTGTACTTCTTGTGCTGGTTGACGATGCCCTTCGCCGTAGGATTCTCCTTCACCAATTTGCGCTCCATCACTGTGCCGACCTTCTGCGTTACCGTAACGCCAGCGGCACACGCCACCATCGCTGCGCACACACATGCCAGAAGCAAGAACCCCACCAGTCGCGCTTCCATCTTCGCCAGCGAGCTGCGCGAAAGGAACCGCTCCCCGACACTGACGTCACCAACCTTTCCTTTTTCCATCGCCTTTTCCTCACAACTTTTCTTTTTCTTCTCGCCCACTTCGCACCCATCCATCAGTCGCGAGCATGGTGGTCGTCCGCACTCCCACCTTTCAGTTCCAGGAGAATTGACTTCAGCAGTGATGCGGCTCCATCTTGCTGGGGTGGGCCACGATGTCTCCTGACCCAGCGGGTACGCGCTCACCATTGGCCAAGGGGCGAGTTTTACCAAAACTAGAATATTTACAGAAGAATTGGTCTGGCCTTTTCCTCCAGGGGACCTTCATAAGGGCCAGCGCGAGCCAGCACACACTCTACAAACTCTCTTGTCCAACAACACAAGACCAGGCGAGTACGAAGTGAGAACGAGAATCAACAAAACATGCAGGCACCATCTCCCTCACCACGGTCGGCAACTTGCGCTCGCGCCGTGGAAAGGCTGATGAGGGACCTGCACGAGCTGCAAGCCGAGCCGTGTCGCACCGTGTGTGCCGCCCCGCTGGAGGACAACATGCTCTGGTACTCGTCCCTTACTGCACCATCTCAAAGGTCGTTATGGAGCCTGGTGCCCACCACAATCGTCCCTCCCTCCCAGCTGGCACGGCAACCTGCGTCCGCTGTCGGGACCCTACGCCGGGGCGGTGCTGCACATCATCGTACGATGCCGCACAACTGCGCGCGCAGCTCGGTTGGCTGCTGAGTCACACAAACTAATCGAGACGCACCCTTGACCAGATGGAGTTTGCAGAGGACTACCCCGCAAGCCCACCACGGGTGAAGCTGTGCCAAACCATTCCGCACCCGAACGTGTTCGGGGACTACATCTGCCTGGACATGCTCAAGAGCTACACCGTCAGCCAACCCTACGCCGGGTGGTCCTCGGCCTACAGCGTGCAGTCGATCTTGCTGCAGCTGCAGGGATTCCTGTTCGCCGAGAACATCCCGCAGGAGCACGGCGGCCCGCGCAAGGCTTACTCGGGCGACAAGGTCGTGTCGGTGGCCCGCGCGCGGCTGGACGGCTTCGCCTGCGCCGCATGCGGCCACACCAGCGCCCAGCCCCAGCCGCCCCTCCCCGAAGTCGATGCCTTCGTGCCCCCTACAGTCAGCACGAGAACCGAGCAAGAGGCGAACGACAAGGGGAAGGAGAGAGAAGAGGTGGTGGGCGGTAGCGTTGGCGTCGACGACGGCGATGACGGCGATGACGGCGACGAGGAAAAGGAATGTTGGTTGCTGGAGCTTCCGGCCGAGAGCTTGCTGCACATACTACAGTACCTGCAGCACCGGAACGACCTACTGGCGGCGGCCAACGCCAGTTCGGCGCTCGGCGTGATCGTCCGGGAGTACTGCCTGCTCGAGCGCCGACAGAGCGTCATCTGCTTCCACTCCAAGCGCACGCACGAAGAGGACGTTCTCGGGGTGGGCATCTCGCTAGAGCACTTCCCGGGGCAGGCCCGCATCAAGGCCATCAACACGTCGCTCGACGTGCTGTCCCTGCGGGCCTTCACCCAGGACCGCGTGCGGCTGTCGGTGTGGAAGGAACCGTTCGACCTGTTCCTGCCGCTGGTGATCGGGCCGGACCACTTCGACCGCGCCCGGGCAAACATACTGGACACGCTCGCGCGGATCGAGAACGAGGGTGGCGGCTTCACCGGCCGCTTGCCGCAGTGGTCGCGCGACCCTACCGAGCAGGCGCGCATGCTGCTCGCGGTCCTGCCCAAGCTCATGAACTCGTTCGTCGTATCGCTCATGAACAACAACAGCAACACAGTTTCCTCCACATCGAGAGTGATCTTGCCTCGCAACAACTCGCAGGTCCTCTCTGAGCGGGCGCTCGAAGGCTACTGCTCCTTCCACCACATGCTGCTCACCTTTGGTACGCCGATCGATCGCACACCTTTCTGTGCCCCTGCCACGTTGCGTCGCCGTACTAAACTGTGGTCATTCCGCTTGGCTGCAGCGAGGGAAAACCCAGAGGTGGAGCGGATGGCCAACGAGGCGGTGGACAAGTTCTTGGCCAGCCCCGCGTTTCGCTCAAAGGCGCACACGCCCGACCTGGGCGAGTGGCTGGTCAACCTCACGCTCTCCACGGCCGGCTGGGAGGGCGTGGCCGAGCAGTTCCTGGGCGAGCTGTTCGTGCGCAACGTGCGCTGGATACTGCAAGACGCGCCGCACCTGGCACACATCCACACCGGGCGCGACGGCGGGCAGTCGGCGCTCATGATCGACGATGCGTTCACGTGTACCCTGGTGAGCCGTCGCCTGGTCATGTTCCAGGTCTACTTCCTCAAGAACATCGGGCGGCCCAACAACCAAAGTATGTTGTAGTCGTCGTCATCACTGTCTCTACCGCTGGAGAAGGACCTAACAAACAACCACTACAGGTTGGCGGGACAGCCTCACGACGTATCATCGCACCATGGGCCGCCCCACGCACTCGATGAAGGCGCAGCTGCACGCGGCCTCGAAGGCGATCATGGCCGTCGCCTCGTGGGAGTACGTCTTCGCTCTGGACACCGACTCGTTGACGCCTTGTCTGATTTGTGCACTCGTCGCTTACCTCTGCCCGCTTGCGTGCCCACAGCGAGTACTTTGATCGCATTTGGATGCCGCGCATGTCTGGGCCGCAGCTCACGGCGCGACTGGGCTCGGCCATTGCAGAGAGCGCCGCGCGCAACTACCATCGCACACCGCGCTCGTTTGGTGTGCCGAGCGCTCTCCGCACGTCGTCGTCGACCGACACCCCGCGTTTCCTTCACCAACAGGCCGCAAACGTCTCGCCGGGCTCGTCGTCCACCACCAGCTCGAGCTCGTCGTCGGCTGGAGACCGCCCCTTGCTCGCCCACAGGCCTGGGCGCCGCGCCCGCGACGATCGCGACGATGACAGACACAGGCCGGCCAAGCGGCACCGGCGAAGCGATAGTCGTGACCGCAGCCGCAGCCGCAGTCGAGGAAGGGACCGGTACCGCCGCGATCATCGTCAAGGCCGCCATGACCCCAGCTACGGACTCGACCGGGAGCTGGGGAGCAGGAGGCGCGACGACCGCAGCCGCGAGAGGCGCAGACACCACTAGATTGGGTCTCGTCGTTGGCGCTCAGCGCTCAGTGTTGCAGTGAGCCACGCAAACTTGGCAAAAACAAGGTTATTGTGAAACCAATCCCGAACTTGTTTGGGAGGTGGCGCTCTACCTTCGATGGTGCGGCGGCCGTAGGAGTCGCCCCCACTCGAGGGACGAGGGGTGAGCAGCGAGCAGGAGGTCCGGCGGAATGGCGGAGGCCCCGGGAGTGCCCTCGGGCACGCTGCACGCGTCCCAGCCTTGCCTGTGAAAACGTCAGCTCCTGTGTGAGAAGACAGGCGGAGAGGAAAGCGAAGCGGCCGGTACCTGATGGCTTCCAGCTCCTCAGAGCTTCGCGACGCTTGTTGCTTGTAGGTTGGGGCGTAGTTGGCCTTGGCTGGCGCCGGCGAAGCTGTGACAACCTCGGTCTTTCGCTTCTTTCGCTTCCGTCTGTTCGTGTCCCTGTTGCCTTCGAGCTCCTTGCCTTTCTCCTTGGCGGGCCTCGCACCTCTTCCGCCCTCTTCTTCGATGGCGTCCTCTTCCTCTTGTTTCCTGCTCGGCGAAGCGACGCTGGCCGACACGGCCGGCGCTTCTTCTCCAACGACGCTGTTGTCCAGATTGTCAGCTCGCGCTGTTTCGCCTTCTCCCTTCCCTTGCTCCTCTGCGTCGGCTTGTCGTCGCTCCTTCTTCTCGTCCTGAGCGCGCTTGACCTCTTCAAAGTATGTAATCGGCTCGGTGACCCCTGGAAGCGACCACACGTGCGCACATCAGAAGCTGACCGACGACGGTAAAAGAGTGTGGAGAGGGGGGGAGGGCGACGATGAACGCTACCCTGCTTCAGCCTTCGTATTCGAAGCAGGACCTCGAGACGTGCAGCGATTTGGGCCTTGTAATCGAGCTCCCTGGCCCGCTTCCTCTTCTGTCGACCCTCGATTCGGTCGGCCACCTGCTTCTTCTTGGCCTGATGATGACGACGGTGAGGAGGAGCAGGAGGAAGGCAACGTCGTTGTCAGTGTTAACACGAAGAACCGGAGGCGGCGGCGATGAGAGTAGATCGTACTGCAACTTCGGAGAGATAGAGGGCCTCCTGCCGGGCGCGCGTCTCCTCGGCGGTGCGTTCGATTTCCGCCTGGGAGGGCGCTGTCGCCTGCTCCAGCCGACGCTTCTCCTTCTTGCGTTTCTGCCAGCGCTGCCGAAAGCGAACGACACAAGAAGAAGAAGGGCTTGGTCAGTTCAAGACCACAACAGCGCATTGATCATTTAGAGTGAACGCAAAGTCGGTGCGGGCTACCGCAAAGTACCTTGTTGCGCTGGGTTTTGAGCGTACGGTTCTTGAAGCGGGTGTAGGCCTCCTCGTCCTCGAACACCGACATGAGCTGGGCTAGCTCGGCCTCCTTAGCGCTGATGTCTTGAGGCTAGTCAAGGAAGTTGTCCGACTCAGAACATGAGGAAAGCACTGACAACACCCGTGCACAAGGCACGATCGTACGACCCGTGTGCGTGCGTGCGTGCGTGCGTGCCGTGTGCGTGCGTGCGTGCGTGCGTGCGTGCGTGCCGTGTGCGTGCGTGCGTGCGTGCGGGAAGTGCCGGTGTACGACGGCAGCAGAGGGTGAAAAGGATACCTCGGTGGCATGCTTGATGGCGTCCAGCAGCACGGCCACCTCGCGCAGGCGCGCTTTCACGTCCTCAGTGCGCCATGCGAATTGGGGAAGGCCCTTGGCTTCACTCGCGGTGCGTTGGTCCCTGTTCCTCTGCATCCACATCTCGAGCCACGCATCTCTCACAACACCTGCATCCATCAAACTGATGAGAAGAGCACACGCTGGCTCTAATCTTCATTGGGCAGGGGAAACCTTGTGCCCTCTTGGGGGGCGTTACAGGGACGTAGACGGGTGGTGTTGGCGCTGGGACGAAGGGGGAAGGCAGCCCTCCGTTCCAAGGCATGCCGGAGCGATGAGGCGGGGGTGTCAACGGCGCAAATCTTTGCTCATGCGGGAATGGAAATGGCGGGATTGGAGGTGCATAGGATGGATAGCCCATCGGCGGGGCGAAGCGTAAGTGGGGCGGGAGTGGACCACGCGTCGGGGACGGCAGAAGGCCCTGTCCTTGCGAGTTGGGCGGGCCGTACATCTTTACATTTATTTAAATTTTGTATTTCGTTTTACCAAATTTTTGGAGGTGGTGATCGGAGGTACCTAATTTGTGTCGGCAGAAAAGGCGAATAAAGGGAAAAAAGCGCTCACTTCATTCATTTCATTTCATTATCGGCTTGCTTGTTTGGACCACGATCCTTCCTTGAGGGCTGTTCGGCTCGAGAGAGATGGAGGCTCACGCACTACCTCTTGTGGTACCTTCCGTTCTTTCAATCAAATCTAGCACACTTTGTCGGGAGTGGTAGTTGACCGTTTTTTTTTTCGTTTTGCGTTCTTTCGTTCATTTTCGTTTTCATTTTTTGGTGTTGCCCCCCCTTCTCCCTCTGTCGCTTTCGTTCTTTTGTATCACCGCGCTGTGCTCTCGACTTAGGTGCCGGGCACGCTGTACAAGGACCAGAAGAAGGGGCGCACGCTGCGTGGAAAGAGCGGCAAGCACCTGTGGTTCCAAAAACAGGGTGGGAAAGTCTATTACGCCACCAAGAACAACGGCGGCGAGATCGGCGAGTCGAACGCCAAGGGCTTCATCCCATGCGCGGGTATCCTTCGCATGTTCAAGCTGAACGAAGAGACGGCCGTCGCGCCCGCCGCCACCGCTCCAACGGGCGACGCCACGGCGGCGGCGGCAACGCAGGCGCATCAGGTCGAGCTGCTCACCACCGAGGGCCGCATCGTGCTGACCTTCGCCTCGGAGGACGCCGCAGCAGCGTGGATGGCCGCGGTGCAGAGCGAGACGCACCAGCGGTCCTCCTCGCTGAGCGACCCGCGACGCAAGTTCACGATCGAAGACGTGCGCATGCCGGCCGCCAGCGGCGGCAGTGGCGACTGCTCGGGTGGTGCCGGCGCTGTGCCGCCTTCGCCGAGGAGCGCAGGCGGGTCCAATGGACACGACGACGACGAAGAGGAAGCCCGCATGTCGAAGATCGGCAGCTTCATCCGCGGCAAGGCCCGACGCAAGCGCAGCGCGAGCGACAAGGAAAAGGACAAGGACAAGAACAAGGACGGGCTGTCGGTGGAGGAGACCGAGCGACCCGCGGCCGCGACAACGTCGGGGAGCTCCGAGGGCCGCAAGCGGCCGCCGCTGCCCTTCTCCTTCCGCAGCCGAGACGCGCGCGCGACGGTGGTGGTCCCTCCCCACAAGGAGAAGGGCGAGAGCGAGCAGGGCGGCGTCCAGGTGGTGTCGACCTTCTCGTCGCGCAACATCCCCATCGAGATCATGAACGCGCTCGCGGGCGTCAACAGCGGCGGCTCGACGCTCCCCGTCCCCCTGGTGCCGGTGCGCAGCAGCAGCCCAACGGGCGAGGCCACGGGCGGCAGCGGCGGCGAGGGGCTGTCCACGACGCCGCCGAAGGACGACGACGGCAAGATGAGGGCGCGCCACATGACGATGGCGACCGACTCGCCCAAGCTGGTGCACGCCGTTGCGCCCCACTCGCCGGCCACGATGTTTGCCCAGGTGGTCAAGGAAGGGGTAACGTACCCCTCATCTCTCTCGTGCCTCGTGCCTCTCGTGCTTCCCTGGGAAATTTCCCGCATGGCTGTTTTATCTCCATTAATTATAGGATGGATATTAACGGTAATATCTCTCCTGCCCAAATTGATACACTATATTCAGAGCACGAGCAAGGTGCTATTCCTGCCTGGCGAAGGTACGATGGAGCTCCACCGACAAATTAGCGCCTTTACACAGAGCAACATTATTGTGAATTTATTGATTTATTTCTTTTTCACAGACTTGAAGGCCGGTATACGAAATGTGCTCGTCCTGCTGCGCGGAAGAGCCGAGACTGCACGCGAGGGGTCTCTCTACATCACAAACTATCGCCTTCTTTGGCGCAACCCATCGGTAACAGCACGACACACTCCCGCCCGACACGACACCGCAGCACACACGCACACGCACACAAACAACTGTTGTCACTAATCGCGATTGGACACCGCACCGCATCAGAATCGAAACGACACCCTGTCTATTCCCTTCCACGCCATCCGGGAAAGCGAGGTGTCGGCCAACCAGGAATGCCTCTTCATTGAGTGCGCCGATTTTCGCAGCCTCGAAGTCTACTGCAAGGGACCGCAGGTCAGACCCTCCCCTTCTCAGCGGCACCCAGCTGCGCTCTTGTCGCACGTCTGAGCTGACGTCATGCTTTTTATTTATTCTTTATTATTTATTATTATTTCTAGGGCAAGGGCGTCCAGCCCGAGAAGCAGAGGCTTATGCAGTACGAGGACCAGAAGACCCTGCGCCGGGAGCTTCGATCGCATCTGTCGCACTTGAGCCTGGCCGAGCTGTTCGCCTTCCAGAACAAGGAGCGATTCCCTCTCGAAGCCGAGCTGGCCGGCTGGCCCATCTACGAGCCACGAACCGAGGCCCAGCGATGGCACCTCTCCATGGACCAGGTCCGTCCACTAGTCGCCACCGTAAAGTCGCGCCGCTTGCTGATTTCTCTCATCACTCCCCACTGCAGTGGCAACTGGTGGAGAACACAAAGTTCAAGCTGAGCCCGTCGTATCCGCCACACATCATTCTTCCCTCATTCCTCAACAAGGTACACGATGCGCGACAAGACGCAAAAACAAAAACGCATACCGCGAATTCCTTTCCTTATCGTGGCTTCGACTCGTGGCGCGGTGGCTCCTGTGCAGAGATCCATCGTGAACGCCTTGGATAACTACGCCGAGCGGCGCATTGCGGCCCTCTGTTGGAAGGACCCCAACATCGACACCGCGCTCATTTTCCGTTCGGCTACGTCGAGCAAGTACACGCTCCTGTCTGACATCGCGCGGGTGCGGTCCCACCCGACCATTCACCTCTTCAACATCACCTTCTCGGCGACCGAAAAGAAGGGCGGCGTCGCCGATGCGAGCGATGGGGAGGGGCTCGAGGTAAGCGACGAGTCTGCTCCAGGTACGTGTGCGTGTACGTACGCGTGCGCGTGACGAGTTGTTGATAAGAGGCCCGCTCACTCCGCTCTCGTGGGACTAGTGGTCAAGGATGAATTTCTGTGCAACGAAGATCATCTCAACGTGATCCACCTGGAGCTCCCGTCACCCGCGGCGGTGGGCCTCAGCTTCGCCCGACTGAAGAAGGCCGTCAGCGAGCTCGCCTTCATCATCCCCAACGACCGAGAAAACTGGATTCCGGTGCGCAAGACTGCCCCCTTCCCCCAAGAACTTCACCTGGCCCTGATTGTGGTGTATTTATTTATTTTGTGGCCGCTATCAACGACAGGCCTTGAAAGCCACACGATGGCTGCACAACATGCGTCGGTTGCTCGAAGCTGTGGCCAAGGGCGTGTCCACCCTACAA